>JAUPFN010000004.1:5392500-5590000 GCA_036924255.1 Apodemia mormo
AGCAGTGTATTAGTGTAAAAACTGTATCTATTTTAATTAGTTGTATCGACGGAATACGAACTCTACGATACTTCTATCTATATGCGCACATACAGATAAACTTTTGTATATATATTTGTGGAGTTTTAATTTTGCTGTACAAACATTTGCTACTGGCGGTTACTCGTGACTTCTTTCGCGTGACCTGCCTATTATTGCACAATCGCTCGGATATTGAAATCAGTAACGTAAGTTACTCCTAAATGTTGTAACTATCAAACAGAAAAAGAATTCTTGAAAGGGTTTCAGCCGTCTTTTAGCATATTTCTTACAGCCGTACGTACGTACGTGATTTTATTTTACAATGTAAGTTACAAAAAATACAATAAAAAGCTACTCGCTAGGAATTTCCTTATTGGCACTACGGTTTTTCAGTTTTCCAAAACATTGAATTCAGCCCTTAATATTTCACAGGGGATGTCGAAAAACCTCGATTTCTTTATCAAAAAAGCCCGTTCTTAGTTGAATTTAATCTACGAGAGGAGGGAATATTTTTTATGTACGCATCTACAAAGCGGCGGTCATTTAGATGTCCTTTTACGAAATTGAATTACTCTAGAGTCCTATTCGTCTTTATATTTTGTGACAATACTTAATGATTGTATTTTGAGTTATTATCTTGAAGTGGTAATCGCGCTGTGGTCTACATTTGACCAAAATCCTATTACTCCATTTGACAAAAGGTTAATCATTAAACATAAAATTTGTTCTATATATTTGAGAACAGGTTTAAGCTTCTTTGTTGTCGTCTCTTGCTGAAAGTATATACTAATTTACTGTTCCTAATTTTCCCTTTGTTGACCTAGCCTATTCTTAAATCTTATACCTTAAAAAGGCAATTATTCTATATAATAGTATGTAATTGGTTTACGAAAAGGATCTGATGAAATTGATGAAATTTTGTACTAAGGTAAATATAATAATAAATAAATATTCACTGGACAAATTACACTTACTGATCTAACCCCAAAGTAAGCAAATTATTTGCTTGTGTTATGGGTGTTAGTCAACGATACTAATACATAGTAATATAAGAATATATTAAATAAACACCCAAACCCGGAAATACAAACATTGGTGCTTATAACACATGCTTGTCCCCGTCGGGGATCGAACCCGAGCCCTGTCGATCGCGTAGTCAGGGTCGCTAACCACTCGGCTAACGGAGCGATCACATATTCTTTTACTATTAAGATTGATCTAGGTAAGAGACATCTCCGTGATAATCCGTTTTCACATAAAAATTCACCGCATCACTTATTGACTCCTTATTTAGGAAAAACACAACAAAATATAACACACATTATATGATAAACTTAACTATTAACATATTACAAACAAATCCCTACGTGGACCCTTTTTAACCCTTTAGTTGTTATTATTATTATCATTATTTGTTTATTACTATTTCTATTAAAATCATAGCTAAATTTGTTTTATTTTAATGTTAAAATTACCTAGCACAGTGTAAATATGTAAGCAATCCTTATACCGTGTTACTAGTCAATTGAAACCGTGATGTGAGGGCCTGACGACCTATATTAAAGTATTTTCTAGAACCTACCTCTGTAGACATGGCACATTTCACTCATCACTGGTTATATCACTCGTTATAAAATAATTCACGTCTCATATCAGTTATATGCATCGAAACCGTCTCTTACATATAACGCGAGTGTGATTTATTTTCACGCGGGCCAAGCTTATAAGCTTATAATTCGCAGAGTTCCATCAAACGAAAGAGACAAACAAAATTTGAGTGACACCGCTATTTCACTTTACTAATCACTTATAAATTGTAATCATATAAATAACAATATCCAGTCATTATCACTACGACATGTAACAGACGGAATAAAATGCACCGACTGTGACAATTATCGTTTTCTATTGACAATTGTTGACAATCGTTGACAATTGTTAACAATTGTCTGTTCGTCTGTCTATCCGTCTGTCTGTCTGTCTATCCGTCTGTCCGTCCGTTCGTCCGTCCGTCCGTCCGTCGATCCGTCCGTCCGTTCGTCCGTCCGTCTGTCTGTCTGTCTATTTGTCTGTTTGTCTGTATGTATGTCCGGGATAAACTCAAACAGTACTGCATAGATTTACTTCAAATTTTGCATGAATATTACTAACAGGTCGGGTCAACATATGGGCTACCTATTATCACGCTAAACGAAGTAAACAAAGTCCGCGCGGACGAAGTCGCTGGCAACAGCTAGTGATACTATAAACACATGAATACTGTTTTCTTTACGACTCAAGTAAGTTGTCAAAATTAAAAGAGATTTTATTGTTATGGTCGAATTTCGGCCACAAGCGATCACTAATGTTATACGATTCTTTAACGCAGTAAAACTGCAGCAACCGACTTTGCATTTCCTATAATTTCGGAATTCAGTGTAAATGAAACACTATGTTTAGATAAGAATTTACTTCCTAATTTTACCTAAGTATCTACATCACAGACTTTGATTTACACACATTTCTTATAACAATTATTAACGCATTAGAACTGCAGTAACCGATTTTTCATTTACTATACTTAATTCAAAAGAATTCAAAGGAAGTGAAATATTGTGTTTAGATAAAATTTTACTTCCTTAGTTTACCTAAGTATCTACTTCACAGACTTTGATCTACGTGCATTTTTATAACAATTTTTAACGCATTAAACTGCAACAGCCAACTTTCCATTTACTATAATTCAAAGGAAATGAAATATTGTGTTTAGATAAAATTTTACTTCCTAAGCTTACCTAAGTACATACATCACAGACTTTGATCTACATGCATTTCTTTTAACAATTTTTAACGCATTAGAACTGAAGCAACCGACTTTCCATTTACTATAATTTAAAAAAATTCAAAGGAAATGAAATATTGTGTGTAGATTTCACTTCCTAAGTTTACCTAAGTATCTACGTCACAGACTTTGATCTACTTGCATTTCTTATAACAATTTTTAATGTATTAAAACTGCAGCTATGGACATTCCATTTATTATAATTCCGGAATTTCTAAACACTTTCACTTCCTAAGTGTCTAAATCACAGACTTTCATCTACATGCATTTCTTATAACAATTTTCAACGAATTAAAACTGCAACAACCGACTTTCCATTTATTATAATTCAAAGGAAATGAAATATTGTGTTTAAATAAGATTTTACTTCCTAAATTTAACTATCTTTATCATAGACAGTGATCTACATGCATTCCTTGTAATAATTTTTAACCCCATATTTCCTATATCTCCGGGAGATTATATATCATTACATAGTATAAAACAAAGTCGCTTTCTCTGTCTGTCCCTATGTCCTTATGTCCCTATGTATGCTTAAATCTTTAAAACTACGCAACGGATTTTGATGCGGTTTTTTTTAATAGATAGATTGATTGATTCTTGAAGAAGGTTTAAGTGTATAAACCTTTCCGATATTTCCACGGGAACAAAAGCTGCGCGGGTGAAACCGCGGGCAGGTCGCTAGTTTTCAAATAAAGAAAGAGTTTTTAAAATCGGTTCATGAATGACCGAGTTCTGAGGTAATAAACATAAAAATACTACAGCTGAATGGATTACCTCTTTTGGGAAGTCGGTTGAAAAGATCGAGGAGTTGGAGTGTCTATATACTTTCTACGTTGCATCAGATTTGGCAACCATTCAGCTTTAATTAATTTTTAAATAAAGGATACGAAATAAAATTTAGCATACTACTTTTTCTAATTCGTGTCACTTTTAAAGGTCTACCCAAATTTTCAGAGGTTGTTCAGAATCGATAATATGTTCGATTTATGTAATAAAAAATATAATTTAAAAAATTCATAATTTCTTTTTATCCGACGCAAAAAACGAAACGCATGGATATAATTTCCATTGCGCAAAAATAGAACTAAAATTTCAACCAAATCAAAAGCGTTTGGGAAAAATGAATTGCGACAAATTACAAACAGTTACAATATCACTACATGGTATAAAACAAAGTCGCTTTCCCTGTCTCTCCCTATATATGCTTAAATCTTTGAAACTACGCAACAGATTTTGATGCGGTTTTTTTAATAGATAGACTGATTCTTGAGGAAGGTTTTAATGTATAAACCTTTCCAATATTCCCACGGGAACAAAAGCTACGTGGATGAAACCGCGGCTCGAGATAAACTCGAGAACGCCCGAATCGATTTGGCTAATTTTGCTTTTAAATTAATTGTTAAGTCCAGGGAATGTTTAAAAGGTGAGAAAACATAGAATAAAAATAATAGTAGTTAAAAAGGCAGAACCACGTTTGCCGGGTCAGCTAGTATAAAATAAATATCCGCATAGAAGCTACGATGTATGTTTATTTCACAGGCATCAAACATATGATAAACATAGATGTCTGTATTTCTGGGTTGGGTGTTTATTAAATTTATTTGAGTATTATTACGTACTTCGGGTTCGTAATTGTAAGAAAACGCCACTTATATTAAATCCGTGTATTTACAATACAAATACACACAACACAACACAACGTAATACTTAAATACTCTGAATAACACTAGTCACTCACTGTACTAACGCTAAACTTAGCCGATTACACAATAGAACACTCGCACTGGTCACTTTCAAGTATCGCTCTCGATCGCTTGATAAAAACTGCCCTGCATTCGTCAACACATCTCTATTTATAGCCAGGGTAAAGTTCTACCTGGATCCAGAAAAATCTAAATGTATCGGGAAACAATGAATCACTTCTTATCACTTCTTATTGTAAACAAGTTATGCCTCATAAATCCTAGTACACGCTACTTTAAACCTTACGCCATATACCACAAAGTCCATTATGGCATAGCTTAGGTCAACTATTTTTCTGTTAACAGGAGTAGCTATCTCTTTCTTTTATTTTTAGATCACTCCAGCGTTTCAACTCTACACGTTCTAGATTATTCGTAACAGTATTTTTTAATGTATTAGTATCGTTGACTGATACTCATACTACAAGCAAATAATTGGCTTACTTTGGGGTTAGATAAATTCGTGGAATTTGTCGAGTGTTATTTATTTTTGTATTTATTTATTATTCAACCATCGCCTATAGACACCAAAGATGTAAGTGGCGCGTTACTGTTAGTTTGGCGAGGTATGGCACATGCATAAATTTACAGTCTACTGAGCTTCCAACACACCGACAGCAACTAGCAGCGACGCTATTGTAGCAGAAATAGTTGAGGAGATGGTATCAAAACCCTTTCGAGATGTTGTAAAACTTAGTTTGTAATCAGCTTTTTTCGGAATGCCTAGCAGAACCCAAGTCAACAATGGAAAACGTATTTACAAACATAAATACAAATGCAGATGCTCTTGTTAAAGTAGTATTATTCCGTTTGCATCCGGAGTTCAAAAGTGTTTTGATTTGTTTTATTGCAAATGTATTCAAGTAAAAGTAAAAGTTATTAAAATGCAATAGTTGACTGTATCGTGGTCCGGGGAAAGCTTACTCGGCTCAGATCATGAGGTCCCGGGTTTGATCTCCGGGTCGGGCAAAAGTGTTATTGAGGTTTTTTCGATGTATGTCACGAAAATTCAAAATTCAGTAGCAATTCGAAGTCTGGCGGGTGAGATCTCCGTGCCTGTGATGAACACGTAAAGCTGTCAGCACGACTATCACTCGAAACAGTTGATAAACTTTATCAAACCGGTAAAATGTGGCGATGGGTATCACCATTCATCTCGCACATCGACAACCAGTGAATCGTGGCCAATTGGAAAGTCAGGTGATGATACTTTTCTTAAAATGTAGCAGTAGCGTGCTTTTCGTGCATTCCCAAGCACGAAAGTATTAGTAAACCATTATCAGACTTCAAGCTGATACTGAAATTTTGAAGCAAAACCAATACAGCGAGTGTAGATAGATGTAGGTCCGAGGAAACCAGAATTTAAGGAGTCATATTAAAATTAGTCAGTCCGAGGGTGCTATCAACAGTTGCCGGACGGCTTCAACAATTAAGAATTACGTATTAGTATTCATGGAGTCTGTGGTTATATGAAGAAACCAAGGAGTCTATCTGGACTGTGCTGCATGTGCGATTTTGTCATACTTACTACTGAAAAATGAATTAAGTAGCTCGTTTTGGTAGGTCCTCAATTATTGAGCTACTATGGTGCAATAGTAATCAGGCTTAACTTATTAGTAAGAGTCTCATTTCGTGGCATTTTTTGTTCTTTTACTATTTTCCTGTCTCCTGCTGAAAAGGCAGGGAAAGATTACATCATCTTTCCCTGCCATTTCAAACTCATCCTATAAATTTCTGATCAATTTCGGTGCGGTTTCCAACATTGCTTAAATTTTCCCAGGGTACCCTGAGCTCGCAAATCAGTGGTTATCAGGACTGTGATACATGGCACTCAATTCTCTCTAGCTCTACTTTGTCGATAACCAAAATTATTCTCCTATTGATTAGCTATTAAAATCATCTACATTGAAAAAGTGACCATCTTTAATTTTTAAATAACCGTTAAATATCTACGGCTTTTTAGTATGTACCGCGTCTGTGTTTGTAAGTGGAATATTCTATCAAAACGAAAACTTTTACGTAATATTCCAATATTCACAATCCCAGTGAACAAAAAGGTGTACAAACTATTAACGACCATAGTTTTCACTTCTATAATTGTTATTGAACTTCGTTAAATTTCACGATATGGCTCTGCAGAGTCCATTATTACTGGAATTCTATTCAATTCAATTACATTTATTTTTACTCTTGCTATTAGTAACGTACACTGAATACAATCTAAATTGTTTTTAATGAGTGAGATGGCTAAAAGAGTATTACTAAATTTAAAATATTTTAGAAAAATCAAATGAGCATACCTTTATCTGCTAAAGAAAGTTTCTCTACATCAACTATCAACACGTAGCTCAACTGAAAGAGAATTGCCTGGCTTTAAGCAAGGTGGTGGCTAAACGAGTCATGACAACATAAATGAATAATTCGTGCCCTCTGACCAGAGAATAAAACCATAGACTACATAATGAATAATCCATGGTCAAAACAAACCCAATCAGCCCACACTCAACGAGCTTATTTGGATTTGCTTAGAAGTTCTGATAGAATTTTTCCAGTTCTATCATTAGGCGCTGGTAACCATCGTGTTTTGAAGTCCTTATAAAAATTTACTCCATTTTATTTCAAAGTTTCCATGACCTCCATCCAGCTCTATTATAGGATCCCGGAAATCTTCTAGCACCAAGATGTTTATTAAAACTGAATAAAGGATTCCAAACTCAATGGGCATATCTTGCTTAGTTTGGGTTCTCATCACTACCTTCCAATTCCATCATCAGATCCTAGAAACCATCCAGCATCAAATTGTTTCCAAAATACACCGAATCAATCTCCACTCAATGGGTTAACCTGGCTTAGCTTAGGAATTCTCCGGTCCCCCCCATGGTTCCAAGCCTTGTCGTGGCGGGGGGATTCAGTATCCGGGGTGCAATCCAGCACCCTGGAGAAGCTAACTGGACCGAGGTTGGCGCTCTCGAACTTTTCTTCTTGAAGAGGGGGCAGAGGTGCGCAGCGCGCTTAGCGCGCACGGGGAGCTTCGGCTCAGGCGACTTTCGGGTCGTGGGTTGGTGGGCCTGCAAGGCTCGTGGTGCAAAGGCGGGGTCTCTGCTCTCGCCCACAGGACAGAGCGCACAGGGATCGAGGAAGGCTAACCTCGTTAAAAAATGGCCACGAGGGGAGGGGCATCTGCCCAGAGGACCTTCGGGTCGTTGGGTGGCGGGCCTTTAAGGTCCGCGGTGCAACGGCAGGGGCTCTGCCCCCGCCTGCGCACGAGTGTGAGGAAGCCAACCTCGTTAAATATGGCCAAAGTCGTCCACCGGGGTTTCCAACCCCGGTACGAGGCGGATGTGGATGCTGGCAGGGTAGTGGAATAATGCTCACGCGTACCCATCACCCCGCCTACAAAAGCATCGAGTAGTGACGCCGCAGCGGTTTTAGTGGGTATGGCCGGTCGGTGGAAGCCGGCGAGTCCCACACTCGGGCCGCGCTTAGTGGCCCAGTCGTGCGTAAATGCATTTCCCTTGCGTTAACAAAAAAAAGCATTTCCACTCCAAAGTCATTATAATCACGAATTAAACGACCCTAAAGTCAATAAATAAATAAATAAATATTCACGGGACAAATTAAACTTACTGATCTAACCCCAAAGTAAGCAAATTATTTGCTTGTGTTATGGGTGTTAGTCAACGATACTAATATATAGAAATACATATATAAATACTAGAATATATTTAATAAATACCCAAACCCGGAAATACAAACATTTATGCTCATCACACAAATGCTTGTCCCCGTCGGGGATCGAACTCGAGCCCCGTCGATTGCGTAGTCAGAGTCGCTAACCACTCGACCAACGGGGCGTTCAAGTCAATGGTGTTGCTTTATTTTATTCCGAGGTTCCCATAAACTACTTCCAGTTCTAATTACATAACGTACTCCCAGCTGTCATGAGACTGTGCAAATCGTCTAGCACTAGAGTGTTTGTTCAAATAGAACAAATGATTCCAATTTCGACTAGTTTATCATATTTTATTTAGGAGGTAAGTTACCTTCCAGTTCCATCCTGAAAATCATCCGGCATGAAGGTGTAGGCCATTATAAGACAATTAAGTATTATTTCAATAAACTTACTTCGTTTTGTTCAGGACTTTATTGTCTTTGAATTTTGCATCTGGATTCTTGAAGTTCCAATGTCACTTTTTCGGCTCAATCTTCAGAGCTTTATTATCATGAGAAAGAACTTACTGTGACAATTAAAACGAATCCAAGCTCCACTATATAAACACTTTCTATCTGTGAGTTACAATGATACTCTTACGGCTCCATCTTCAGATCTTCAATATTATATATAATGGAAAGTGCACGTCAAAAAAACCAACAAGTCCCAACTTGACTTTCTAATCTCTTCTATATTCTACGTGTGAGTTTCAATAGCTCAATCTTTAGATCCTAGTCATCATGAGCACTAATCAAACTTAGTACTTATAGCAACAAGATCAATGAGTCCAATCATGGTGGTCTTGTTAGCACTCTGCATCAGAGAGTTCCAGTCCTTATGTCACGGTGGTGAACCAACATCACCACTAACAGCCATCAACGTGCCACAGTATGTTATGAATATTTTTATTAATTTCATGTATTTCTAATTCATATTACACAAAAATATTAGCTTTATGCACTCCTTTGCAATGTAAATTTTAACCTCCTCCGTTTGCATAATTGTAAAAGGGTATACAAATTTTCACTTTACATATTGATATATTAAAGATAACAAACTAAATTTCCAATTAACACTCTACACTGCAATGACCCTTTAAATACAATATTCTCTGGAATATAGCCTCGGCCCAACACCTGTGTTGTCTCGTAGACTGAAATTTATAGTTTTAATGGAGAAGTTAGGAGACGATCGGCCGAAGATATTAATCGGCGTCTGTTGTCCCGGATGTGAGTATTGGCTACCCATATATCTACAGTTCCGTGGTGTTAAAATAAATTTTATGAAAATTTTAAACAAAATCTTATTATTAATAGCTGGCCCGGCAAACGTTGTTTTGCCTAATATATTTATAACAGTACTTCCTACTATATAATGGATGTTATCTGTACATATAATAAAATCATAGGAAAGTCAAAACTGTACGTTGAATATTTTTTTAAAAGAATACTTGGGGCGTGAACAACAATCGATATCGAAGCCAAAAATATAGTTTTTAAATTTTTGTCTGTCTGTTTGTATGCTTATCTGTTTGTCTGTATGTATGTCCGGGGTAAACTCAAAAAGTACTGCATGGATTTACTTCAAATTTTGCATGAACATTACTAACAGATCGGGGGACATAGGCTATATATTATCACGCTATTACGTACGGGGTAGGAGCAGTGCGGAGTAAACGAAGTCCGCGCGGACGAAGTCGCTGGCAACAGCTAGTTATACATATAAACCTTAATCTTAAATCACTCTATCAAAAAAAACGCACCAAAATCTGTGAGTAGTTTTAAAAATCTAAGCATACATAGGGATTTGGGATTTACTTTGTTTTATAATATGCAGTGATTAATAACCTGCAACACACATTGGTGCGAGTAATTAGGAACTAGCGTAGTAAAAGTGAATAGACGTGGATTACTAATCACTTGCGCTAATCAACGGCTTTCTACACGTGTTTTTTACTTAATACTAAGCACCTGTATTAAACAATTGCATTCCGTAACCAGGGTCTTAAACCGCGTATAGATGCTGCAGATGCTGTAATGTGACATGAAATGTAACATTCTGCTTTTCATTGCATATTTCGTTGTACGCGCACATTAGGTACCCCTTTGGGGTCATCCGAAAAACTGACAAAGCACGGATTGCTCCACGTGTTGCTTGAAATGCTCGTAGTGTGCGCGTGTAATGTACAGTTCGCTTGCGCATTATGTCCAGACTATGAAAATTTGTTACATTGTATTGCCTTGCATAAACATTATTAAACAATTGCATTCCGTAACCAGGGCCTTAAACCGCGTATAGATGCTGCAGATGCTGTAATGTGACATGAAATGTAACATTCTGCTTTTCATTGCATATTTCGTTGTACGCGCACACTGGGTACCCCTTTGGGATCATCCGAAAAAGTGACAATGCTCGTAGTGTGAGCGTGTAATGTACAGTTCGCTTGCGCATTATGTCCAGACTATGAAAATTTGTTACATTGTATTGCCTTGCATAAACATTGCGCAAATGTGAACGGTAAATTTTTTCATTGTATGTTACATTTCATGTTACGTTGCAGCAACCTGTACGCGCCTTTATTCTTGTTAATAAAATATGTTCTATTTGAAGTACAATACTTTTTTCAATAAACCAACCAAAATCAGTCGCCTTTTACTACCTGCCTGGCAGAATGGCAGTTGGCCTATTCTTCAAAGGAGCCCTTAGTAATAGTAATATCGCGAATAGTTTGACTGGAAATCTGTAATCCAGGATATGGTTATTTATGAAGCGCATAGATTATATAAACGTTAATTTGATTATTTTTCCCAAACTGAAACAACCAACACCCTATTCCTTGTATCTCTGAAACCCTGGATTAGATCTGCACAAAATTTTATGAGACCAAACAGTAAGTATACTCTCTCAAACAGAAATAATAAGTTTATGAATCCGGTTTATAAATGACAGAATTCTAAGGAAAGTAGAAATAGTTAACAAACTGAAAGAAATACAGTTGTAATAATTCGTATACGATCCCTAACACGTGCACGGTTTTAAATAAATCGTCAAATAGCTCGGGGAAAAACTTTTCCCGATTGCTGTAACCTAGATACATATTCACACGCTTTTACTTGATAACGCGGTTGATCTCTGTACAGCGTTATCCAGTTTTACACTGGATATGTCGCTCACCAAGAATAATATTTATTGTTCTTAACCGCACACCACAGAGACAAGGAATCAAGAATTATTCTGATGGGCTTTACAGATTTTTCCTTAAAGTTTTAAATTTAAAGTTTAAACAAAATCGTAATTAAACTCTTTGCAAATACTGAATACAAATTATTATGTTACAGGCAGTCAGGCAGTATATAAAATTTAACAAACGGCGTTTTGATCAAAGAATTACCTAATGAGAAAACATTTCAAAATAACATGGGTAATTCCCTCCAAACCAGGGTATTTTGCTCACTCAACTTATTAGCCAATGATCATGTGGAAAATTTTCTTCCTTGACGAGCACGGTATCATCTATTTTCAGTTTTGGATTGATTTTAACCACTTATATCGCTGTAAATAATACACTAGAAATGTTCATTGAACTGCCAATATACACCAAAAATCCAGCAATATTCGTTTTGTCATTTAGCATCGCTGCAATCTACAATTGTTGGGCTGCTCATATTTGCATTCGAGCACAACTAGTAATGATTCACCTATGAGTGAATTACTTAGAATCCCTAGAGTTAAAGGCAAGATCGATAAGCAAAATTGATATCGGTTAAAATTAAGACACGCTTTTATATGCAGGAGAACAGTTACCAACTCCTCAAAGGGTAAGACGGAATCACAAAGGCTCGAGGTGAAATTTTGTAGATTTGATGCGCGCTTCGCATGATATTTCAAGAACAACCGATGACTTCTCATCAACGACAAATATTCGCCTAATAATAATCTTGGAATCTCCGACAAAGTTTGTTCCGTTATCGCTCCGTATGTTGACATGGCCTCTGCGAACGACAAATCTTTTAAAACCTACAATGAAACCTTTGGAAGAAAGATCACTGATAGCTTGCAAATGTATGGCCTTGGTCTCCTTCTTGGTATGCAAGAAAAGAGGCAAATATAGTTTTTGTACGATTTGTTGCCGCAGCCTTTTAACATTCGTATATTAATCGTGTTCCGGTTTGGAGGGTAAGGTAGCCGGTAAACTTATGCATGTGGCATTAGACCTCGCCACAAGATAGCAACGCACCATTAACACCTTTGGTGTCTATAGGCGATGGTTGACTCTTTCCATCAGGAGACCCATCTGCTTGTTTGCTATCTTATGATATATAAAAAAATGGGGTTAGCAAAATTAGCCCACTGCGCAGATTTGGCATAGATGGTGTGATTAGGCTTAGCGGCAATGGGCCCATGAGTTGAGATTGTGGCTGCTGAATATCTGATGCAAGTGACACACTTTTTAACAAATGATTTAACAAAACTCTTTTTTGGTTTAACAATAACTTTAAAATATTTTAGTTTTTTTGGTTTACATTTCCGTTCTTCCTGTTTCATTCTCAACAATAAATCAAACACCTAGATACGAGTGCCACTTCCAGTTTTTTGTGCATAAGTCAAAGTTGATAACCTTAGCGCGACCGCCGAGCGTAGGTATGAAAAGTGAAGTACCTACATACATGAGATTGACTTCTATACCTTTTTGTTGTATAGGTGTTTATTATGTATGTGAGAATATTTATGAATTTCTCTGTGTTAGTATCATTGACTAAGACCCATAATACAAGCAAATAGTTTGCTTACTTTGAGGTAAGTTCGATTTATATAACTTGTCCAGTGATATTATCTATATTAATATTTTAAATGTGAAAGTTTGGATGTTTGGATTTATGGATGGATGTTTGTTAATCAATCATACACAATCTAGAGAATGGATTTAGATGAAATTTGGCACACAGGTAAATGATAATCTGGATATCACATAAGCTACTTTTTATCCCGGAAAAATAAGTTGTTCCCACGGGATTCACCAAAAACTTTTATAATGCAGCGGGCTGCACGGTGCAGCTAGTTATCCATACTAATCCATACTAATATTATAAATGCGAAAGTCTGTCTGTCTGTCTGTCTGTTACACTTTCACGGCTAAACCACTGGACTGATTTTCATGAAATTTGGCATGGAAGTAGTTGAAGATCCGGGGTCAAACATAGGCTAATTTTTTTTTTCAAAAATTAGTCCCTGGAGGTCTGAAATAGGGATGACATTTTTATTAAAAGCTATTTGGACGACTTATTAATATATACCCGCGGGCGAAGCTGCGCGGGTCAGCTAGTATTATTATATAATTGTGTTAGACTACCAACCAATGCCTTTGCAGATCGGATTGGGTATTTTTTATACATTGTATAGATAGACACTATAGATTTATAAGATAGTGTAGATATAAAAAGGTAAGTTAAAGGGCGTAAGTAAAATTGGATCTTTGCAAAATATAAACTCTGTAGATAAAAATAAGCTTGAAGCGCTATCTAATATCCGGATACTTGAATAACGGATATATGATCATGAGTTACTGGGTGAAGGTTATTCTGACCCTAAATATATCCACTGTATGCATACATGAATACAAAAGTTTTATTTTAATTTATTATTCACATTTTAGTTTTGTTTAGGATTCAACTGTCTTCCCAAAAAGGAGAAGGTTATCAATATGGTTGTTTTTTTACCTCAGAATTCAGTCATTTATGAACCATTAATAACATCTTTGGTGTCTATAGACACGTTTATAAGCCTCGTCTTTTTCCATTAGGAGAGCCATCTGCTTGTTTATTATCTTATAATATATACTAGCGATTGCCTGTGGCCGACATTCGACCATAGACTATAAAATAAAATCTCTTTTTAGTTTGACAACTGACAGCTGTAAAGAAAATAACATCTATACATGTGTGCATAATATCATGCATGTCACATAAAAGGAGTGTGTGTAATGATTATTTTTATTATTTTAATGTATTTCCAAGGTTTTTATTTTAAAATATTAAGTTTCTGCAGTCCTCGCAATATAAATTTTAACTGTGCCAAAAATTTATACCCTTCACGGAATTGTCTTAAAAAGGAGTCTCTGATATATATATATATATATATATATATATATAAGAATAGCTCGTTAAAAGAAAATACTTGAGGCGTGATCTACAATCGATATCGAAGCTAAAAATATAGCATTTAGAATTTTTGTCTGTTTGTCTGTATGTATGTCCGGGGTAAACTCAAAAAGTACTGCATGGATTTACCTCAAATTTTGTATGAATATGTTTTCGGGGTTTTTCTCGAAAATCCAAAATTATCAGTGCAGTTCGAAGTATGCCGGGTGTGTTACTACTTAAGACTATCGGATAAGCCGGTAAAGCTGCCGGTCCTGGCTGTCGTTAAAAACAATCAATAATCGATAACATATCGGTAAACTCATCTCGCAACTGACAAACCGGAGAACCTTGGTGTACTGGAAAATTTGTATACGATCGATTTACTCTACTACCCAGCAATGAAACCGGGCGAGGCGATACAAAACTTATTCTAGCTCGAATTTGGCAAATTCAATAATATCACTGAACATGTAAAGCTATGCTTTTTAGCAGGATTAAAAACTAGCTTGTAAATTTTGAAACAAACAACTTACATACGAGCCAAGAGTCGTTCTATCTGAACTGAAAAACAACATAATGCAATAGCAAAGTGTCTCCTTTTTCTCACTTTTTTTTGATTCTCACTTCCACCTAAATGTCAACTTTGTTTCGTGTTAAAATATAACTATTTGTAATGCTCAGCTCAGAGATGTCCTCTCAAACACAAATTCCTTTGTATTAAATAAAACGGATACGCCAGTTCTTGCAAGCTGCAGATTACAGAGTATTTAAATACAGAGACGTTATTCTTCGTGGCTTTAAAAATTCCATAATAATAATATTTTGGAATTGATAAATTACACTAATTTATTAACCCCGAAGTAAGCAAATTATTTGCTAGTGCTATGGATGCTAGTCAATAATACTAATGCATAGAAATAAATACCGATATAAATACTGTAACATACATTTAATTACCCAAGCCCAGAATTACACACATCCATGCTCCTCACATAAATGTTTGTCCCTGTCGGAAATCGACACCAGCCCCATAATTAGGTTCGCTAACCACTCGGCCAACGGGGCGGACAAATGTAAATAAAAATTAACAGACGTCTTATGGACACTTGGGAGGAAAAGAGTTTCTTTCCGCTATAGCTTTTTGTGTTTCTATTGATTAATGCTAATTATTATCACTATATCTATATTATATATAATAAAACTAAGTTGATAAAATGTGCGTACCGATAAAACTTAAAAGGGAGTCCCGGTACGATAAAGGGACTTATATAGTGTGATAGCCCTTTATCCCCCCTCGAACAAGAAAGTTCCCATTTTAATCTAAAGGACGTATTTTTAAAGATATTAGGGCTTCAACTTGGAAATTAAGTGTAGTGGCGCCATCTGTTGTCGAGTATTTGAACTTCATTCAGAGCAACGATTATTTGGGTTGCATTTCGAAAGGCGCCGCGAACAATGGCAGCATGTGTAGTAATGGCGCACAATTTAAAATTCAATCTTCAATAAGGTCTTAAATTACATTTGTTATATTTCAACTACCACGTAATCTCATATCAACTCCCGAGCGAAGCCGGGCATCATAGCTAGCATAAAATAAAAAATATATAAAATATTTTTGTGTATTCTCCAAATTGACAACGAGCTGAATCGATTGCAAAAAGTTTTATGAAATGAAATAAAATTATTTATTTTCCAGAATATTCTCTTGCTTCTGCCTGTTTATTATTTTGTAATATATATTTCCAAGCCAAGCTAAGCTATTCTGCCAGGCATTTCGTAAAAGGCGAACGATAGGCCGTACGTGTCACTACCATCGCAACTACTACATCGTAACCTCTGCCTACTCTTCGGGGATACGGGTGTGAAGATACTTTTTTTAAATATATCTACAGTACCCGGCGATAAATATTGCACATCGACCTTTGGAAAGAGACAATCGGCTAATTTCGGCTTCGTAGAGCGTTATCTCTGTCGCACAAAATACAAACAGTCCGGTACCTATTAGGAGCTGTTAAAACAAGTATGATTTGCTTCTTTTGATATTTTTATTCTTTGTATAAAATACACTAATTTTTCTATAAGTGATGGCTTTAGGTTGGGGTAAAATAAAATAAAAAAACATTTTTACATTATGTTTACGTATTTAATTATTTTGGAACATTACAGCTTTAGTGTACATAATAAACACCATTATACCTATTGCTAAAATGAGACATTGCAAT
The DNA here is from genome assembly GCA_036924255.1 of Apodemia mormo. Classification (NCBI taxonomy): domain Eukaryota; kingdom Metazoa; phylum Arthropoda; class Insecta; order Lepidoptera; family Riodinidae; genus Apodemia; species Apodemia mormo. Next base: position 5,409,162 of record JAUPFN010000004.1, read on the forward strand.
AAAAATAATAATAATTCTAATTCTCAATTACTTCCATTTCACTATCTGTGCTCTCAAAGAGGTCAATATCACTGTCACTATCAGCCGTATTTATTACTAATCTATCAGTGTAATTGTCTAAACTGTGTTGAATGCTTCTATATTCATTCTCACATTTGATTGCATGATCGCAAACCTTTTTCCACTCTTCAGCGCCGATCATGTTTACTTTTTCAGTCAATAATGTTTTTACTGTAGTTAAGTTCATACCCACATTTCTAGAGGCTACATAGCCTTTCAGTTGAGACCATATATTTTCAATTGGATTAAAATCCGGATGATATGGTGGCAATCGCAACACAGTGTGCCCATGTTCGGCAAGTATTTTGTCCACAGAAAACTCTGTATACCTCTCCTTGTGCTGACATATAATAGCGTAAATCTGGGTTTTTGTTAATTTTGGATCAACTGGAATTTCATGTCTGTTTAACCAGTTGATCATTTCCCGTTTAATGGTGTTTGAGTTGGGGGGTCTCTCAACATACTTGTTGTGATAGGGTGCGTTGTCGATAACTAGAACAGAATCACTGGGTATATTTGGGATTAATTGGTTAACCAGCCATTTCTCATAGTTATCGTTATTCATTTCATTGTGATAGTCACCTGTAGTGTCCGTGGATTTATACGTTAAAAAAGCACCGGGTACAAAGCCTTTTTCATTTCCCGCATGAACTATTATCAAACGTTGACCTTTTGAAATTGGCTTTTGTACTCCTTTTTTCTTATCGTCACTCCAAGATTTCCCTTTAGTGTGGGATGCATGTATATATGACTCATCCATGTAGACGATATTTTTTCCTGTTTCGCGAAATTTGCGTATTTTATCAAGGTATTCCATTCGTTTGAGACTAACGTCGTGCTTTTCCATTAGAATTTTTCGATTATCTTCCATTTTAGTGAACTGAAATCCCATGTCATGAAGTATTTTTCTCAACGTTTTTTCAGACCCATTGTAATTAATAGCTTCAGATAACTTAGCTTTTAATGATTTTATTGTTGGCAGTTCATTAAATCGTAAGTGAAAATCATACACCATTCTTCGAACAACATCGTAATCAAAATCGTCCATATCCAAAGGAAATTGCTTTTTTGGTCTCCCTTTTTTTGGAGTGCTGAACTTAATTTCAGTCGAATGTGTTTCAGTACTGACTTCGTTTAATATATTGTTCAAAGTTCTTCTTGAAATTCCAGTGGCATTTGCAACTCGCTCTTGAAATTCTTAAAATAACAACTTACATTTTCATCTACTTTTTTTTTAAATCTATCAGCTTCGCTTACAAAGTATTTATAAACATTGTAGATAATTTCACGTGACTGACCTCGTAAAGGTTTCCCTCTTTTTCCGAAAGATGCCATATTACAACTTTAAATTATTTAAATTTGTGGGTGTTATCAACTCTAAATATATATTTTTTTCGGGACGCGACTGCACTCTATCGTACTTGAACAACGACTGACTAAACGTCACATAGGTAGTGTGGGACAGAGATAACGCTTTACGAAGCCGAAATTATCCGATTGTCTCTTTCCAAAGTTCGATGTGCAATATTTATCGCCGGGTACTGTACAAGCGTTTGATATTCACAAGCATTTGCTCATGTGAGCGCCTACAAGTTTCTGCCCAACACCATGTTTGTTAGTACTATATGCTTTGTAGAAATCACCTAGGAAATTAAACTTTAATTTGTACAACTGGTTACCCCCATATTGTTACAAATTAAGGCGCGGTATTTTGACGCGCGTCAATTCTATAGAAAATGTGGGTGGCGCGGTATGTTCTGAAACCGCTGTTAATTTTCGGATAAATAAATATAGGACTCAACTGAAAACCAAAATTTAGTACATTCTTTTTTTATTTAAAACTAAATATCACCATATAAAAATTATGTGGAAGATTAGAAATATTATTAACAAATTATTTGTTTTAGAGATTTTTTGCCTGTTTTCGGAATTTTATATGATCGAGTAAAGACTTAAGTACATTCTATCATGTAATAAGTTAGCACTTTCTTTAGATGATATCTTCAGGTATATCGTGTATTTTTTATAAAATTGTTATTTAACAATCAATATAAAAAACGTGATTTAGCAAACCAGTTTTTTCCCGTTTGTACCGATGTCTCGCCTTCACTATTAATTATCTTTCTTCTTTCTTTAGCAGATGGGTCTCCTGATAGAACATGGATGGATAGATGAATGGAAATGGATGGAAAGAGTCTACCATCGCCTATAGACACCAAAGGTGTTAATGGTGCGTTGCTATCTTGTGGCGGGGTCTAATGCCACATGCATAAGTTTACCGGCTACCCTACCCTCCAAACACAACAGTGAAAAGCACTGAAGCTATTGCGGCAGGAATAGGTAAGGCGGTGGTACCAGACCCGGGCGAGACAATGCAGACCTCTACCACCTAGCAGCCACGATGTTAGTGACTCGTAAATCCAGTCGGTCACCTTTTACGACCTGCCCGGCAGAACGACAGTTAGCCTATTTTTCAAAGGAGCCCGGAAGCAACACGGGGAAAATATACATATTATATGATTACATTATTTCATATTTAAACATGGTTCCCTTTTATATTGATCTCGGCTCCTTTTTGAGGAATCCTTGACGAAGAAGGAGTTTACTGCTAAGCATCTGGAGAGAAGGCAAAAGTGAGAAAAGGCTAATATGTACCTATCACTAACATGGTGGTAGCCAACTAGGTAGTAAGGTCTCTGCGACATTTTGATCGGATTTTGGTACTACCACCTTACATTTCCGTAGTCTCGTTAGGGTTTGGAGCATAAGGTAGGCGGAAACCTTATGCATGTGGCATTCCTATACCGTCACAAGGATAGCAACGTACCATTAACGCCTTTGGTGTTTATAAACAATGGTAATCTCTTCACCAGAATAGTTGTCTGCTTGTTTTCTGAGTATCTTCACGCCCGAATGCCCTAAGAGGTAGGCAGAGGTACAACCAGTGCACCCACGAATAGCAGAAGATCTTAGTCCCACAGTGTGATAGGTGGCAAACCTATTACCAACCAGGCACTTATTCAATCCCGGGCAACATTGTTTTTATCAGAAAACTGAAAAAATACATTTTGATTGGCTGACTCGAGACCTCGTGTGATCAACGCTGATACTGGACCACTAGACCAGGGAGGTAACGATGTTAAAAATCATGAATAATCCTATGATTAATATCACCATATTTGTTACGTTTTTAGGGTCCGTACCTAAAAGGTAAAAACGGGATCCTTTTACTAAGCCTCCGCTGTCTGTCTGTCTATCTGTCTGTCCGTCTGTCTGTCACCAGGCTGTATCTCATAAACCGTGATAGCTAGAAAACTGAGATTTTCACAAATTATGTATATTATTGGCGTTATAACAACAAATACTAAAAAAATTAAAAATTATAATATTAAGGGGGGTATACATAATAAAGGTAATTTTTAAACATTTTTTTATCGATCTTAATAAACAGGTTTCTACTTGAATAGGGATGGTACGGAACCCTTCGTGCGCGAGTCTGACTCGCACTAGGAAGATTTTATATAAATAGACCATGAATTTCGTAATAAAACTTTTATTTTTATAGTATTCGCACCTGCCTGAAAGATTTGGTTAAGTCTGGATGTGGGCTACATATGTATGGATGTAAATTACATGCAAATCCATCCAGCCGTGGCTTGCAGCGTATTGATGCACTAAATTTATATTCAGAGCTTAGCATTTCCAGCATTCAATAGTAATCTAAATAAAAAAGTATCAGCACGCCCGGTTCTCTTGCGGCGTAGGAAGAGTAAACCGAACGTCTTACGAACCGAACCGAACGAGTTAGAACAGCTTAAGCTTCAATCATATTAATTTTACTGAATTAGTGAATTAGTTTTAATGCGAAAATTTAATTTCAACAGTTTAAAGTTTCACAAAATTAATCGTTTGTGTGCTAAAATGATAATTTCAGCTTCAATTAAATTATAGTTCGTGGGATACACAATTTTTTGAAGTGAAAACTTCGTTAGGCGCGTTGAGCGTTTTGGTAGAGGGTTAATAGTTCCGTTCAACTTAATAGTTCCGTTTTCACTTCTATCGGCAGTCCCACGACTGCTACTGTTTTTTTTTTTCAAATGATTAATCTATATTATTATTATAAATGCGAAAGTTTGGATGTTTTGATGTATGGATGGATGTTTGTTACTGAATCACGCCAAAAAGACTAAACAAATTTCGATGGAATTTTGCACACAAATAGATGATGACCTGGAATAGCACATAGGCTACTTTTTATCCCGCAGAAGTAAGTAGCTTCCGCGGGATTCACCAAAAACTTTTAGAGTGCAGCGGGATCCACGTTGCAGCTAGTACAAAATATATCAAACTCATGAGCGGTTTCCTTTTGACGAGTCTACCTAACTTTGTTTCTACTACTTTTTTCGATCGTGCTGCGTTTTTTCAAGAGGTATTCCTCGAAGCGCTCCCATTTTCAAGCGCTCCTAGTGGAGCGCTCCTAAAGTATTCCTCGAAGCGCTCCTTTTAATTGTGCTACGTGATCTAAATATGCCAAACATATGATATATACATAAGTTTTATAATATATAAGTTTTTTCTTACTTAATGGATAAATTTTATAATAATTTAATGTTTTTACAAGCGTGTTATTCAAACATAGTTTTTTTTTATATATCATAAGATGGCAAACAAGCAGATGGGTCTCCTGATGGGAAGAGTCAACCATCGCCTATAGACACCAAAAATGTTAACGGTGCGTTGCTATCTTGCGGCGGGGTCTAATGCCACATGCATAAGTTTACCGGCTACCTTACCCTCCAAACCGGAACACGACAGCGACAAGCACTGACGCTATTGCGGCAGGAATAAATTAATAATTGTTTGAATAACACGCTTGTAAAAACATAGCATGTTTATAATTGCAATAATATTTAAGCATTTTTAATTGCGATATGTATCGATACATACGTAGTTCACTGTTGTATTGTTTTGTAAATATTAATGTTATCCAGTAGCCATGGTGTCCGTCAAATTTTCTGCTGTATTTTTTCAGACTGATAAATTTTTCTTAGTTTGAATAAGTTTTTTAGAAAAAGCTATAGAGAGCAAGTTTGGTGGTACTTGCCAAAAGGAAATTACTCTCGAATTTCCAAGTATTTATTTATCATTTGACAAAACAAATACTCTTCCGCGGACTATAAGTTTTGCTTAATAATTGGGTCGAGTCAAAATTTATCAAGGTTTTTAAATTTTATTAATAGATTACTTATTATTTATATATGAGTTAATTTTATTTAACTGAGACAGTATTGTGGGAATACATTTTCCACTAATAACATTACTAGAGTATCTGCAAGAAGCTACTCTACATGTAATCCAACATACAATATCACAAAGGATATATTTTCTAGAAAGCCATTCTTATCCTAGATGCCAATTCGATTTCTGTATCGACCATTGGGGAAAGTTTCCACTGTATCCCCGGGCCGCAATACGAATTGCTTTGAAAAACAAATAAAAAATATATAAAAGAGCGTACATAAAATATTTTATTTACCATCACGTGTTAGTTTTATATAGTAAGAATACGTATTTTTATAGAGTACACTCAGTAATACATACTCTGTTATATCTCCGAAATAAAAGGTAGAGGTGTTTTATAATCAAGTTAAGTAACTTTACCATTACCTTTTACCATTATCTTTACCATTACCGCGCCTCGGAAAAGAACGTAAAAGTGTCAATCCCTCATATTGCAAGAAACAAGTGGTTCTCGATCTTCCCGGGCCGGGTCCGGGCCTTTGCAGAATAGACCAACGGTAGAGTTCTGTAGCGTTTCGACTGATATATGGTACCACCGCATTACTTATCTTTGCCGCAACTGCGTTAATGCTTTTTATTGTCATATTCCGGTTTGGAGGGTAAGGTAGCCGGTAAACTTATGCATGTAGTACTGTCATCCTGCCACACGGATCATCTTTGATTTTGTGAACTTATAGGTCCGTTATTTCCTTATGAAGTATGGAACCCTATAAATAATTGAATTTAAATACACCAATTCCCTTGTGAAGTAGGAATTTGGAAGTCATTTTGGTACATAGAGAGTTTACTAAAATTTTCTCCGATTTTGTTCAGCTATTATGCTTATATATAATAAACGTCCAAGTGTAAAAATTTTGATATCACAAAAATATTTACATGCAGCAGACAGCTTAAAAAGTCAAAGTATTTGAAAATTAAATTTAAAGCAAGCGATGTCGCAGGTACAAGCTAGTAGTAAAGACGCAAGGCTGTAGACATGTTTAACTGTGATATAAAGAGTCTTTCTTTACTCTATCAAAAGCAAAATCCCAAGTAATCCGTAAGCACTACGTGCAATATCACAAAAGATTCATTTTCTAGAAAGCCATTCCAATGTTAGATGCTATTCAATTTCTACATCAAGAATTATCTGGGATATGATTCGTCTTCATAATATAATATACGAATTACGTTAGAAAATAAAAAAAATGTAAAACATGTGAACGATATTTTATCCTTGTAAAGTATTTTTTTATACTTTTAATATTTAACTATAGCGTGTGGCTTTTTTTATAACATAAGATAGCAAACGTGAACCACCTGGTCTCCTTATGGAAAGGGTCAACCGTCGCCTATAGATACCAAATATGTTAATGGTGCGTTATTCTCCTGTGGCGAGGTCTAATGCCGCATGCATAAGTTTATTGGCTACCTTGGCCTCCAAACTGCAACACGATAGTGACGTGCACTGACGCTATTGCGGCAGGAATAGGTAAGGTGGTGGTCAGACCAGACTCAGGCGAGTCAATGCAGAACTCTACCACCTAGTAGCTACGGTGACTGGCATAGCCAATTAGTCGCCTTTTACGCCCTGCCCGGCAGGACGGTAATTCCTCAAAGAAGCCCAAAACTAACAAGGGAAAAATTCATTAACGAGTATTGTAGATATCATACAAAAATCTAGAAACGGTTGACCGTGCAGGCTATCCCTGAAACTTCTCTCTAAATTAAGGTATTTTAAGCTCTGAAGTGTAAAAACTATAAGCATAAATTTTTCAGTTCAAACACCTATTTTGTTAAATATGTCAGTATATTGATTTTTAGAAAGATACAGCTTTCTAAAAATCAATATACTGACATTTTTAACAAAATTTTCAAATCTTGAAAGCGATGATCGTGTTCGATATTTGGAATGAGATTCACCTCAATTTTAATATCTAAAATATTGCTTTTACTAAAAAAATCAATAAGTTAAAAAGTTTCAAAGCAGTGTTAAAAAACATTTTTTTCAGAATTTTTTGTCGTGGATAAATTTTAAACAAATAGACTGATTTTGATGCAAGTTTTACGACCTGCCTGGCAGAACGGCAGTTGGCCTATTCTTTATAGGAGCCTGGAACCAACACGGGAAATGATTAACTAAAATATTGATGATTATTTATTTGTTAAATTTAGTATAAAAAAATTTGCAAAAATCTAGTCCTATATTGAAATAATTATGACTAAAGGCAAATAGTATAGTTATTAAAATACTTACCACCCTTTTCTAACCTAACTATTTTTTTTAAACAGATAAAATAGAAATACAAATGGGATTCGGTATATATTATAACAGCTTTTGGTTATATTAAAACACCAAATCTCAACCTAAAAACTCCAAAAAGGCTAACATGCCACTAATTTGTTCTATGCACTCGCTCTAAGATATTTTATGCTCATAGATGTAAAACAAAAGTCGGCACATTTCCTTCTTAAAGTTTTGGAAGTTGTAATCAATTCAAGACTCATATTGTACATCGATATGTCCTCTTTTTCTGATTTTGGGTTTTATTATGAAATATCTTTTATTAGTTCATCTTTTATGCACATCATAGGGTAGGTTATCTCCTAATAAAAGAGATAATCCCTGGCCTTACCAAGGGTATAAGCAAAGAATATTTAGAAACTAACAGAAGTCAATGTTCCATACTAGTATATTCGAGCATAGCACACAGAGACACCTCTCATGGACGCGATATCTCGAACATATCGCGTCCGTGAGAGTTGTCTATGTGTACGTTGCTCCAATATCACATGTATGTAGATTGGCTACCGTTAGTCTCCAGTATACTGTGGTATAAGTCTAAGGTTGCAAAAGAAACTTCCGAATTGTTTATTTCTAATATTATAAATATTAGCATGGTTTTGTAACAGCTTGTGCATCCTACTAATTTAACACCTATAGAGTTAATTGAGCTCAGAGTGTGAGTTTTTCTTTTCGCATTCGATTGTGAGCGCGTTTGGAGTTTACTAGGAATTTGTATGTGATTTGTACAGCGCCACCTAGTGGTAAACGTGAGAAACCAGTTTACCACTAGGTGGCGCTGTACAAATCACATACAAATTCCTAGTAAACTCGAAACGCAGTCACGATCGAATGCGAAAAGAAAAACTCACCATTAGCACTCAGAATAGTTATACTGATAGTTTTTTTTTGTATTTTACCCTCTGACTTTTGCCGATAACGCAGCCTAAATATCTACAAAAAAAGGAACCCTAAAATTTAGCCTACTACTTACACCAAGTAAAACTTAACCTAGCTTTTGATATAGCCATCGTATAGTGAATAAGTTTACGCTCAATCTAATCCTAATATGCGTAGTTTCTTTCACTTTATCCAATTTTTACTAGGATATTTTGATACAGAGATAAATTCTGGTGTGACATTTTGAGAGATTGATTGTGACTGCCCAACCTATGGCTACCAACACGTGTTAATATAAATTGACAAAAACATTCTTAAACTTAGAGTTATTGTAATTATAAGATCCTGGTTAGTGTTTATAATACCAGGAGCTTCGTCGTGATGTGGTGTTTCAAACTTCGGTCACTCCTTTGCCTTCGCCGTTAAGATTTCGCTTTTAATTGACAATTTTTTTTTAGTTTTTTACAAGTTTTTTATTTCTAAAGATTACTTTTTATAAACAAACTCACAAACTTACAAATTTTCCCTTTTTATAATATTAGTGTAGACTAATACAGACAAAAAATAATATTCGTACTGTACTGTAATCAACTGAGTATAAGTCGGTTTTTATTTAGTCCAATTCAGTCTAATTCTCATGAGGATGCTTCGATTACGAAATAAAGCGTGCAATAAGTACGTGTACTGTTTACGAATGAATAAGGAAGTTCTTTGTCTTCTAGGTCAAAGATGAGCTCAATTTAACGTTTCCGTTTTTAGGGCTTCATAAACAAAGCGTGACAAATGAAACTCTACTATGCCTTAGTTGTCTATGTGTCTGTCTGTCACAAGTCTCTGTCTCTTGAACGGAAATAGTTAGACAACTGAATGTTTTACATTAAATGTTTTACAGAATGCGATTCACAAGAAATATAAAAAGTGAAAATGTACTACTAGCGGAATTCCGTGGTGCGGTTTTAATGCTACGTATTGATTTGGAAGACTTAAAAAAATAATTACGGCTTCTTTATTTATTTAATCAGTAACATTTATTTTGTCGGGATCATTTATATAGAAAGGGAAGATACGTTACCTCGTCACAGCGCCTGGTCCTACAAAACTAGGTCCGGGGACACAGTGGCAATAGGTGACAATCAATCACGCGCGGGACCTCACATTATTTATATTATTTAATTCATATTACATATATTATTCGACTGTTTTTACCATTAAACAAGCATCAAAATACCTTCTTATATATTCAGCCAGTGTTATCATCACTCAAGGAAAAAAAATTAGACACACGGAATTACTTTCCATTCGTAAGTACGGCTAAAACAATTTGTTTGAAAATAAGATTAAATTATTGTTTAGTTCGCCATGTTTGTGAGAGTGGGATAGTACAATACAAAAGTAAGCAAGAGAAAAGTAGTCTGCTACGTTCGTCGCATTACTTTGCGTTTGACTTACCGAGCTTAGGTTTACCAGTTGCGATGTCAGAGCGTAACATATCTTCCCTTTTTATATCAATGGTCGGGATGTTTTTTTTTTATAATAACCACTTTTTTAAGAGCTGTGAAGTTTACTTACATATGTCTATATTTCTTGACGCGCTTAAAGAAATACCGTCTATATTTTCTATATATATAAGCGCATCTAAAATAACATTTTTTTACATTTTTAAGCCATTTGAAGTTTACATAAATTTAGAACTCAATTCCTTTTAAAAATTTAAATACATTCGCTATATCCCGCCCACTTTGTTAAGCGTGACTTCTTTAACGATAAAGAAATAAATAGAGAAAGATTGACAAAAATGATATTATAGCCTCTCTCTATCAGTTGCGCTATCACGTTTTCTCACTATACAACACCACTTTTTGTAAAGATCGATTGACCTGTCCTCTAATTATAATGGGACATACACACAGACAGGCAGATTGACAAAAATTATATTGCCTATCAACGGTTAAAGTAAGCCATCGAGTCTAACTTTAAGGTAAGATCGCTAGTTCAAATCCAGGCGTATCAATATTCGATGGATGTTAATCAATCTTAAGTTACATATTATAACTATATGAGATTAGAGCAAAAAATCATATATAATTAAACAAATATATATAAAGTAATTTAATAATAGTACAGATTATGTCTAACAGTAATGTATCTCAGCAAAAAAATAATCAAATTAAAGAGATTTTCACTTTGTTAAAAAAGCGCAACAAAGAAAATAGGAGAAAATGAAGGCTTATAACGTAATAGAAAAGTAGGTGTCAAAATGGGCTTATGCGTAATCCATCCAGTAAAAATATTCAAGATTAAGGCGGAATTTGGGACTGTGCGTTCATTAAGTCACACCTTTTTATATTACAATACTAACAGTGCCCGCGACTTCGAAATTTCTAAAATAAAATAATCTAAGTTTCTAGTTACTAATTGCTGATGGTAACTTAGGTTACCTTATTACATCAGCAACTGCAAGTGCAATACCTCCAAAATCGGCCCAGCTATTTCAGAGATTAGCCGAAACAAGCAGACAGACAGAGAAGATTGTAAAAAAATGTTATTTTGGTATATTTCCGACGTACCTTATAAACATCCATAATATATGCATTTAGTACGAAAGGGTTATTTTAACATCAGAAACAAAAATTCCAATTTTATTTATTTGTAAAAAGTATATAATTATGTTTGCAGTATATTTGTATAGATAGTAAACGAGCAGATAGCTCTCTTGATGGAAGGAGATAATCATCGTTTATAGAAAAACCAATGAAAAGTGGTGCGTGGTTATCCGTGTGGCTGTAATGCAATTAATACTAGCAATGTTCGTATGTAAATAGTAATTTTTTAAATATTGAAAACTATTTTTTCAACGACTTACTTATACCCGTTAGTACTAAAACTTGGCAAACTTGTGTTGTAATATTATGGTATCATCCAGCTGATCTCATGATGCAGCTTAGATGTAGCGACTGGAACCCTCAGACGCAGAGTTTTGACGAGACAACCGAGTTTTGACTCATTGGTATTGTTGCTATAAGTACATACTTACTAAGTTTAATTAGTAACCATGATGACGAGGATCTGAACTAAGTACTACCGAAACTCACAGGTAGAAAGTGCTAAGTTAGTGGAGTTTGGAAGCGTTTATTTGGTTGCAATAAATTCTTTCTTGTGTAGTCGAGGCTTTGACGATAAAAAATTCTGAATCCAGATAAACAATGCGAAAAAAATTAATAGTCTATAATAATCTGAACTCAATAAGGTAAGTTAGCACTAAATTGCCTTGTATTGAAAAACAATTTGGTGTTGGGTAATTTCTAGGATCTGATGATTGAACTGTAAGATCGCCACGGGAACACCTAAACTAAACAAGATAAAGCCATCTAGTTTGGACTCATTTGTTCTGTTTTACAAATACTCTAGTGCTAAACAGTTTCCAAGTTCTCGTGATAGAGCTGGAAGGAGATCATGGAAACTTTTGAATAAAATGAAGCAATATCATCGACTTTAGGTTTATTTGATTCGTTCTTTTAAGAACCTTGGAACAAGATGACTTACAAAGACTGATGTTAGAGCTGCAAGAAGTCTATGAGAACTCCTAAGCTAATCTAGATAAACTTATCAAGTACGGGCTTATTCGGTTGGTTATTTCTAAAATCCAATGACAGAACTGGAAGGTGGCTATGGGAACTCCTAAACTAAAGAAGATAAACCTATCGAGTTTAAACTCGTTTGTTCTGCTTTGACAAGTAGCCTGGTGTTATCCAGGGTCTTATAATGAAGCAGGGAGGAGGTCATGGGAACTTTGAATTACAATTGAGCAACATCATCGATTTTAGGCTCGTTTGAATCGTTCCTTTGAGGTCTGTGGAGCGGGATGGTTTCCAGTATCTAGTGATAGAGCTTGAAAAAGTCCATGAAAACTCCTAAGCTAAACTCATCATAAAGTGTAGGATGATTCGGTTTCTTTGTATACAATTTATATTATTTTTTTACAAATATTCTAAATCAGAATTATTTTTAAGGCAATACCAAAGCTTAAATATCGCTCAAAGATGTTGTCAGCCTTAACAATTTTGCCCAAAGATGTGGAAATTTTTAATTTACAAATAAATGGCACTAATTAATAACTATACATATTATGGATACAAAAATGTCAATTAAATAATTAATTATGCTATATAAATAATGTCAAGTAAAACAAAATAAAAATAGATTAACACGCCTTTTACCTATTACACAGTTATTTATGTCTAAGATGAGTAAAAATAATAATCACTAAGTAAATAAAAATAAAAAATGTTTAAATGTCAAATTAATAATATAAATTAAAATATTTAAATTAAAATAATAATAATAAGACAAAATAATTATCGAAAATGTCAAATTGAAATTGCATTAAAAATTTTATTACATTGAATTACGTTATAATTAATGATTATTTTTACTTTTAGTACATATTTGTGTCTATATAAATATTAAAAAGTGGTTTAACAAAGAAGCATTGAGCTCCGTTTGGTCATCTAAGAGTCTTTGTTCACCTTTGTGTCGATTAATTTCAAGCGCTTCTAAGGTATTGAGCCTTCTACCTTTGCTGCAGAAATGTAGTATTCTTAAATTTTTTGTACTATCAAAAGTATGATCTTCTTTTATAAGGTGTTGCGCAAAGGTAGAATCACCCTTGCCCGAGCTCCAACTTCGAAGGTGTTCTTTAATTCTCGTTGAAAACGACCTTCCGGTTTCTCCAATGTACATCGCATTGCAACTATACAAAATAACTAGTTTTTTTCGTCGGAACAATGGATTTCCGCAAAGTAGCACCTGATCTATAAAATATTTTAGAAACATAACACAGATTCCTATGCTGGTGTTGACCACATGAGGTCTCGGGTTTGAATCCCGGTTCTGAGAATTTAAAAAATGTCTCTTCAGTTTTCTAATAAAGCAGCATTGCCCAGAATTGAATAAGTGTCCGGTTATCGATAGCTTTGCCACCTATGACATTGTGGGACTAATGGCCAATTGCACTAACATTGTCTTAGCTTAGGACAATCCTATACAGTATGCTGTCACTTTCTTGTCTTAAATGAAATGAATGTGACAGCATACTACTTTGGATTGTCCTAACCTAAGTTAATGTTAGCGCAATTGGCCATAAGTATCTTCCGCTTATCGTGGATGCACTAGTACCTCTGCCTATATCTTCGGGGATACGGGCGTGAAGATACTTTTTGACACGGTTAAATAAATAATATTTATCTTCAATTTGAGATTCTAGCACAATATATAAGCACAATATCTCATATAATGACCTCTCTTGTGTAACATAATTTGGCATCTCCCGGTGTACAACAAAGCCTTCACATTCAAAGAAATTCAATCTTAAATGAATATTAGATAAATGAAAACGAGCGATACAGTAATCGCATATGATGTATAACATCTTATCCATAAGCATTGATATAAAAAACTCAAGATACACAATCAGTGTCTCAAAAACGTCCTCCAACAATGAGCGCACAATTTTAAATTGTGCGCTCATATAGAATCGCCTCGCTCGCGGCACTGTAATTTTATTTCTTTTCGTAAATTGTTTTGTAAAAATAACTATAAACCTTGCGCTTAAGGTTGAATATGCAGACATATGTTTTTGCCATATCTATAACTATTTAAATGAAATTAGGGACACTTTTGAGTATCAGTTTTGTTCGGGACTGTACATCTTGGATTTTTTATACCAATGTCCATAAGTGATTAAGTTAGTACAATATGATGGGCAAGGCGAACTCTACTAATACGCGCGCCTAAATTATCAGATAGAATAGGGCGTGATCTTTAAGTATATCGGTGTGATTATTGATTAATGTCAAAATAACGCGTTCTTTCTCGAGTTTTTGTTACGCTCTTCCATTGCATTTCAGGAAATCACTTCCACAGATTGCAGGAAAGCAAGTAAAATTCCCCGTGTTGGTCCAGGCTCTATTGAAAAATAAACCAACTGCCGTTCTGCCAGGCAGGTCGTAAACGGCGACCGATTAATTAAATGTGTCATTACTATTGTAAATACTAGGTGGTAGAGCTCAGCAACGTTTTGCGTAAATATTTGGTTGACCTTACCTATTTCTGCTGCAATATTGTCAATGCTTGTCATTGTTGTGTTCCAGTTTGGAGGGTAAGGTAACTGGTAGATTTATGAAGTAGCATTACCATCCTGCCACAAGGATAGCGACGCAGCATAAAGATAAATTATAAATGCTTAATAAAGTGCGTGAAATGCTTAATAAAATTAAGCATTTCACGTTTTTGTTGCATTTGGACGGTTTTTAGCTCGTTCATGTTTTATCTATGCAGTGATTGAAAGCGAATACAGCTCATATTGTCTAGGGACTGCTTTTGACGTTGCACAATTCAAGTTTTTAATTATGCAATTTCTATCACTCGATGCGAGGCACTAAAGAATATTCGTTTTATTTGTTTAACGTAATTGAAGTTAGACTAAAAACAGTTTAATCTACATCTGAATACTTTTACCGTTACTTTTATTTAGTGCTTTTGATTTAACTTACTTATTTGTAATTTGGTTATAAGGGGTTATTGAAAATTGAACATTTTAGGTAGTGGCAAAATGGTTGGAATTTAAAGACAAACTTAAGGTAATTAAAAAAATTCCTCGAAGTTTTATAAGTAAAGTAAAGTTAGTAAAGTTTTAAAAGTAAAGTAGTGTAATGAATGGAGCAAACTTATACAATGAGAATTAAAGGAGACGCCAGCGACACAGTCGTCCACCACTTTAACCCAAGTCAGTAGCAAAGGCAGCAACACAAAAATTATGCACTCATCACACGTCTCACTTCATAATTGAATTTTCTCAAGGAGAGTCGAATAACTGTATAAATTATGAAGCATTAGGAAAAGCTTGAAAGTAGTAAGCATCTCAGTAGGATATGTTTTTTTTTAATATCATACAATTGAAAACAAATAGATTTTTCTCCTGATGGAAAGTAACTACAATTGCTTATAGACACTAAAGATGTTAATGGTGCGTTGATATATGCTACATGTTAAGGTTTAATGCCTACCTTACCATTCAAACCGAAACACGACAGTGGCTAGCACTGTCACTATTACGACATGAATAGGTAAGGTGGTGGTACCAAACCCGGTAGAAATGTTACAGAATTATACCACCTATGCTTGGCTCCGCTATCTTGATAAATGAATCGTTTTAGTAAAGAGCAACTATATTTTCTACGAGGCGTAAGCTATAACTGTTTCTCTAAATGTCAAATTACCAAATAACCTAACAGCTTGTGGAACGCATCGTTATTATTAAATTGGTTACTAATGGTTACGACTACGAATTACGAATCATGGCATTGGCATTGGCATAAAACCCAGGGTATACGTTGCAGAACTCTATCATATAACTAACTTATCTAACGAAAATAATTTGTAAGAAGTTCTGTTGGAAATAAAAGTGATTTTTCAGGCTTGCAATAAGTTTGTTTAAGTTCTTACACCATTTCGTATTTTGCCCTCCCAGTGGCATCGCAAGAGCGCACGCGGAGGTTCGCGGTATTTGCAAATTGCATGTAATTCTTCGTTGAGTTATATATTTTCGCAAAATAACACCTGCCCCCCAATTCACGTAATTGAGTCAATGCGCTTAGGAATTTTACACACATGAACACGATAGAACTTCGAGACGTGCTACGACGCGGCATAATATGTAAGAAAATGTGTAAGAGTCTTAAACAGTTCGACTCGATTGCCGTTTAAATAGGTACGTAATTTAGGCCCCTGAATCTTTACAATATCTTACAATGGGCCGCAATATATGTATTTTTAATATCATAAGATAGCAAACAAGCAGATGGTTCGATGATGGAAAGAGAAACCATCCTCTATAGACCCCAAAGATGTTAATGGTGTATATTATACGTGTGGTAGGATAGTAATACCACACGCATTAGTCTTTAGACTACCATACCCTCTAAACTGGTACATGATAATGATAAGCATTGAAGCTATTGCGGCAGAAGTGGAAAGGCAGTGATACCAAAAACCCGGGTGAGACGTAGCGAAACTCTCTGACCTAGTAGTCACGATGGTAGCGATATGTATAACCAATCGGTCGCCTTTTACGACCTGCCTGACAGAATGGCAGTTGGTCTATTCTTTAAAAGAGCCCGGACTAACACCGGGGAAAATATGACACTCAATTTTCTCTGCCTACTGCATTAAGAATTTGGCATGAAAATATGTATAGAGTGATTGTAGTAACATGGCTTGTCTGAAATGAAATAAATTATCATTGAATCAAACAAAATTATGTTTGAATCTAGTTTAAGAAATAGTTATCGATATTCTCAGTGTAACTATGTATCGATATTTGGTATGTTTACTTGCGGTCATACTTGAATCGGGTTTGATTAACTCCCTGGGGGGACTATCAAAGCTGAAGCCGGCTTAGTTTACAATGCTGAGGTCAAACCGCACGTATTAACAACCACGTCGTTTATGATTAGTCGATTGGCTTTACGGCTCAGTTAGGTAGTCAATTGTTTTAATTGGAATTAGTTCTGATTGGATTTGGAAGTATTTTTGTACTCTTTTATTGTTTTTAGAAAAACATACCTTCATGTCTTTCATGTCTTATTGACTGCCTCCTTATTCGAGTGGTTAACGAACGACTATGCAATCGATAGGGCTCAGGCACAATTCCCGAAAGGAACAGGAATTTGTATGATAAGCATAAATGTTTATATTTATGGTTTTGTGTATTTATTAAATTTATTTCACCATTTATATACGTATTTCCTATGTATAAGTATCATTAATTAACTCCTATAATACACTGCCCTGCTAATTTAGTCGACCTTGAGTACATGTTGGATACAACAGAGAATATCGCGCCCAAAAGTTTGCACCTTTATTTTTGACGCTACAAAAAATTTAGGGAGATCAACATTTTTTGCAGATTTTTTGTAGCGTCAAAAATAAAGGTGTGATTTTTGGCGTGATTTTCTCTGTTGCATCCAACATGTACTTACGGTTGACTAAATTAACCGGGCAGTACAAGCAAATAAGTTTTTTACTTTGTGGTTGGATCAGTGTGGATAATTTGACTAGTAATATGTGTGTAACTTTTTTCTACCATCATAAGATAAGCAAAACAGCAAATGGCTGTCCTGGTGGAAAACGACAACGATCTCTTATAAACACCAAAGGAGTCAATGATGCGTTGCTATCCTTGTGGCGGGGTCTTAATGCCTCATGCATTAGTTTACAGGCTACGTGACTTTCAAACCGAAAAACGATAGTGACACGCACTGACGATATTGTGGCTGGAGTAGGTAAGGCGGTCGTACCAGACCCGGGCGAGACAATGCAAAACTCTATCTAGTAGCCAAAATGGCAATGACTCGCATAGCAAATTAATGTAGTGATTGATTGCATAATAATAATAATTGCATAATAATTGCATAAACTTCGAGATTTCTGAAAACAATCATTTTTTCAATTCTTACAATATTTTTGAACTTTAAAAAATTGCGTCTAAAAAATGTCGTTTCAAAAATCAAAATCGAACTAAGTTCCGAAAAGTTATAGCTTTCTAAATATCAAAATTATGTTTTTTTTTAAACAAAACTTACTCCAAATTTTTATTTTAAAATAGCTTTTAGGTTAATATACCGATTGATTTAAAAAAATATTGAAATCGGTCGATTTATTTGGGATTTATCAATAACGAAATTTTTCAACCTACGATTATGTAGCTAAAACAATTTTTCAATCTCAAAAATTACGTTAAATGCCATTAATAAAATCAGAACTGATCATCATTTCAAAAATATACAGCTTCTCAAAAATCAACATGCTGTCATTATTACCAAAGTAGGAGTTTGAACTGAAAAAATCTATGCTTATAATTATTACTTTTTTGAGTTTAATATATATGAATTTAGCAGAAGTTTCAACTGAAGAAAGTGCAAACGAACAGGAGGTTAACCTGATGGTAAGTGATCACCGCCGGTGCAAGAACATTCGCAATTATACCAGAGTAGAGTATAGAATATGCAATAGAGAGAGCCTTATAGTAGAGCGTTATCAGTCTTTTAAGAATGAGTCGGCTCTCTTTTTACAGGTCATCAAATCGTATTCGTTCAGAAATATCCGTGCCGGTAGAAGAATATTGTGAAGAAAAAAGCGCCGAGAGAATTTCGCGATTTCCGGACTTAGAGATGGTGAGGGTCAACTTCAAATGTTGACGCGATGTCTGATGATTGAAATAATTCGAGTAACTAATCGGAACACTCTCCATGAAAAAATGTAATACAGATCGAATCTATATGTTATCAAAGAGTCAAGTCATTTTCAAATAGCCTGATTGTCGATCGGTTGAAAATTCAATATTTACGATTGCAATGTTCTCATAAGTTGACCTGTAAACGTTTGTTATTTTTTTGCTCTGAGTAAGTCTAGTTAACAAAAATACTATTATTCTTAATCTTAAGAAATATTCTTAAACATATTTTCTTGTTAAATCTTTTACTCGGATAAATTCGTATCATTATGACAATATTTACTTGTAAAAACGGTCTCCGCTTTAATTTTCGCCTGAGTCTGTAACAGTAATTTCACTAAAAGAAAATTGCTTGCCTTAACTCAATAAAGAATTTTCATACCTGAATTCCAAGGTATATTAAAATTATTTCGCTATATTACAACTTGCCTTTGGAAGCTTCTTGACACTAATATTAATATAGTTTTTAGTAAACTGATAATCAAATGAAATTAATCGCCTCTGTGGCGTAGAGGTCTGTATCGATGTTGACCATATGCGGTACCGGATTCGATTCTCGGGTCGTAAAAATATGTTTTTTTGTTTTCTGATAAAAACAACGTTGCCCAGGATAGCATGAGTGCCCGGTTGGCGACAGATTTGCTATATATAATACATTGCGGGACTAAGAATCTCCGCCTATCCGTGTGTGCACTGGTTAGACCTCTGCTTACCTCTTTGGAGATACGGGCGTGAAGATACCTTTTTCTTGATAATATTACTGTGTTAAAACAAAATAAGTATACTGGATATCTTTATCCTTATAGAGTTGACTTATGTTAAACTTAACAAAATATTGGCAAGTGTTTTTGATTAATATAGAGATTTTTTAAAAACCTTGAGATAACAAAAAAGCAGATAATAGAAAGAGATAACTATCGCCTTAAAATATCAAAGATGTTAATAGTGCGTTGCTATACGCGTGGCGCGATGGTCATGCCACATGCATAAGTTTACCGGCTACCTAACCCTCCAAACCGGAACACGGCAATGACAAGCACGGACACTATTGCGGCAGGACTAAATAAGGTGGTAATACCAAAGACTAGAACGAGACGTTGCGGAACTCTACCACCTAGTAGTTATGATCGTAGTGACAAATACAGCTGATCTGTCGCATTGCTATCCTCGTGGCGGTGGCTTAATACCATATGCTTACGTTTACCGCTAACTTATCCTCCAAATTGCAACACAACAGAGACAAGCATTGACGCTATTGCGGCAGAAATAAGTAAGTTAGTGGTATCAGATCCGGGCAAAAAAATGCAGAACTCTATACGTAGTAACCACTATGGTGGTGACTCGTATAGCCAGTCGTTCGTCTCTTACGGACTGCCTGATAGAACGACATATGGTCTATTCTTCAAATAAGGTTCGGACCAATGTGAGGACGATAGAAGAAGAGGGAGGGGGTAGACTGAAAAAAAGAATGCGGAAATCATTTAAAATACACGTGCTAAGCGTGGCTCAATACATTACTACTTGACAAACATTAGGTACTGTATCTTACGTTACCTAAATGGTGGAACTGTTACGGAAATTATTATTTTAATCTTTCTTACTTGAGGGGATTTCTTTCTTTCTTAACAATTTAATTGTTTTGAGAAAAGAACACAGTTTATGGAATTATAATGAAAAATCTTGGGATTTATTTTATGATATTGATTATAACCTCAAAATATAAAATTCTATGCAGCGGTGTAACCAGATAACTCCTCAATGCACCTTTTGATTAAAGTCTAAATAAGAAACCTCGTAAAAATAAGCAAAAATGTTCATGTAGGTAAGATGCGACAGCAGATTTCTAACCCGGATACTTTTATTATAAAACTGAAATATGTCTTTATTTGTTCTAAGCAAACTTTCTCAAAGAATCCACACATAAACAGCTCATGCATTACGGTTTGGTGCCTCATATATCTATAATGTAATGGCGCCCAATGTCACATAACTTGAGAATCCCGAATTTTATCAAGTAAATACGTGATAACTTCAGGGAATCGACATTTTTATTCTTTTCACCCAGCATCTTATGTCTTTAAAGGTGAAGATGTAAGAATATTCAAATCTTCTTTAAATTAAATTTAGAAACTTTTTAACTCGAATAATTGGTCATGAATCTACAGATAAACCCTTGGCATAAGGCTTTTTAAAACCATTCCTTAGCTACGTATAACTTTTTGGTACACAAGTACAAAATTAGTAATTGAGTTTTAGCCATTCGATGAAGAAATTAAAGTAATTTAATTTGAAACTCTTTGTGAATATTTATTTGTTATATAACAAATGAAACTAATCCATCAAAAATCCAGAATTGAAACAAGAAATTCCCAGCTGTTAAGAAAAAATAGTCATTTGTTACTTAACAGCTGCAATTTCTTCTATATTGAGTAGTTAATACCGAAAGATATTCTTCTGAAGATGCTTCAACTACCAAACAAAAAGTACCTTAAAAAACGTATATTCTAAAATTATATTTGTTCTACTGATACATTATAAATAGAACATGGCTTGATAAAAATGGGATAGTACGCATAGATAATCAAATAATTAATAAGACTGAACACGAAAAATACTTAGGACTCATATTTGATGAATGAATCTTACATGGCAACCACACATCCAAAAAGTTAGAAACAAGTTGGCTTCCATTACTGGAATGATACGAAGTATCTCGCATTGTCTACACCAAAAAGCTCGTCACCTTGTTTACAATTTCGTTGTTAAGCCTCATATTGATTAGGTATTTGATAGAAGTTTGGGGTCCAGCAGCAAAAATAAACCTTAACATAATACAAAAAGCAAAAAATAAACTAATAAAGGCTCTTTTTCATTTGAATCCTCTGACGCCTACCATAAAATTATATAAATACTGATATTTTCCACTTTTGTATACTAGATTTTTCTGTTAGTTCGCAAAATATTAACAAAAACATACACACACATATAAGCTTTACAAAAAAATGTATGTGAAAAAATGCATCTCAGAAACGCCAACAACTTAGTTTTGCCGATACCTAGGACTAAAAGCTATGGAAAAAAACTGTTATGTATGAAGGCGCGCAACTGTATAAGCTGCCTATGATATTAAAAATTCACACACATACCTTTAAAAAGCTCCTTTAACATCATGTAATGAACTATCGGTAGAAATATGTATACACATGTGTGTCTATTTGTATATGTATGTAACGTCGCATCCAGTTAATTTATGTGATTAGTCCATACAATGACTGAGTCGATTCGATCGACTCGTCTCGCAGTGAGTAAAGCTATTTTGTTTTCTACCCACATAATTTAACTAGGTAGATATAAATAATTATATTGTTACGTTTAGTAATAGATGTAATTAATTATTTATAGTTAGTATTGTTTGTGTTCATCCGCTCATAGTGTAATTAGTGCATACCTAAGGATAATTCTTATGTGAGTGCATTTATTTAATTCTTAATGAGAATAAAGATTCTTAAACCTATAGTCCTGAAATTTGACGAAATTTGGCAGCTCATTCTAATTTTAGGACTTATTTGGTTAGTTATGCGCCATTTTGTCGGTTTGAGTGACCGATAGTGACATAAATATATGTCACTATCGGTCTAGGTCACTACGAAAAGTTGGACTTAATTATGTAATTAAATGTTTTGTTATTAGTTTAGTTTTTTATTAAATTACAGATTTCTGTCAATAATACCTAAAGTTATTTACATCCCTAGAAAAATTGGCTATAGCTGGTGTCTTAGATTAGAAGTCAGTCAAAATTATGTCTATTCCGACTAGTGTAATGTTACTTTAGTGGCCAAGACATCTTCAACACTACAATCTACAGTAGGCTTGTATCTACTAAGAATGAATCGGATGGATTGTAATTTTTAATGATTAATTATGACATGGAGATAACAAAAACTACTTTTTACTAGGTGGTAGAATTCTGCATTGTCGCGCTTTGGGTCTGGTACCACCGCCTTGCTTATTCCTGCCGCAATAGCGTCAGTGCTTGTCGCTGTCGTGTTCCGGTTTGGAGGGTGAGGTAGCCGGTAAACTTATGCATGTGGCATTAGACCTCGCCACAAGATAGCAACGCACCATTAACACCTTTGGTGACTATAGGCGATGGTTGACTCTTTCCATCAGAAGACCCATCTGCTTGTTTGCTATCTTATGATATAAAATCGCAGTATAACAATTATTTATCTTGTAACACTACGTACAAGTTTCAACGTTTCTCAGACGGTCCAATGTACGTTGTCTGGCTAGGAAGACAATTCCATTACCTTTTCCAATCCAAAGCAGTAAAGCCAAACATCAAAGCGTAAACAGCTTATTTAGATGGCTTTTAGGCTTAAAACGCTCTGTTGGTCGAGTAGTTAGCGACCTTGAACGCGCAATCGAAGGAGCTCGGGTTTGTTTCTCGACATGGACAGGCATTTGTGTGATGAGTATTAATGTTTATGTTTCTGAGTATAAATGTGTTCCAGTATTTATATAATATGTATTTCTATGTACTGGCCATCGCATTCTGTTAAAATTCAACCATAGACTAAGCAATAAAATCTTATTGATGTCTGACAACCGATTTTAACCATAGACAAAATCCATACTAATATTATAAATGCGAAAGTGTCTGTCTGTCTCTTCACCACGCCTAAACCACTGAACCGATTTGGATAACATATGGCACAAAAATAGTTTGAAACCCGAGAAGAGACATAGGATAGTTTTTATCTCGAAAATCTATCAGAAACGGGAGCTATACGGGTAAAACCCCGGGAATTTTATTTTAGAAATTTTCCCACAAGGACGAATTCGCGCGCACAGCTTGTAGTAAACATTTGTGTATATTATGATGTGTGTCAAATGTGTGGCAGTGTGCTTAATGTTTATTTTAATTAATTGATTGTGTTTCATTACAAATAATATAAAAGTATTTAGTTTTATGCTCTCCTCGGGCTCCTTTGAAGAATAAAACAACTGCCGTTTAGCCAAGCAGGTCGTAAAAGGCGACCGATTGATTGGCTTCACATGTTACTACCATCGCGACTACCAGGTGGTAGAGTTCCACAACCTCTCGCCCTGGTATTTGGTACCACGGCTTTACCTATTCCTGCTGCTATAGCGTCAATTCTTGTCATTAGGGATAAAGTATGTAGCTGGTAGATTTATGCATGTAGCATAGCAACGCACCATAAACATTTTTGATGTCTCTAGGCAATGGTTTCTCTTTCTATCAAGAGAGTCATTAGCTTGTTTGCTATTTTATGATTTAAAAAAAAACTTCAAAGCCAGGTAAACTTAAACTGTGTCAAAGAAGGTCGCCAAAAATTTCGCTTTATTTTTTTTATTTTTTTTAAATTTTAACAAAAAAAAATTTTTTTTTTTAATTTTTTTGTTAAAATTTTTATGTTACATAATTTAAAATTAAAAACTGTAGTCCTATTTCCCAGATAGCAATATTAATTTAAGAGGAAGCAATCTGACTACGACCAAATAATATTCTTTTTATGCAGTAAACTAATTTTTCACACATATTTTAAGGCCCTCATACACAACGACACAATCCATTATTAACAGCCTGCTTTTGAGGTATCTAGAAGAGCACCAGCTGATTAGTAATCGTCAGTACGGTTTTCGTCGCGGTCGCTCAGCTGGAGATTTTTTAGTTTATTTAACGCACCGTGTGATGGGCGGAGGCTATGGAGAATAAGGGGAGGTTTGGCAGTTAGTTTGGACATACCAAAGGCCTTTGATCGGGTATGGCACAAAGCACTTCTTCCAAGCTCCATTTTTATGGGCTTCCCGTGAAACTATGTAATTGGATCACCAGTTTTTTAGCAGATCGGAGCATCAAGGTCATTGTTGATGGCGTATGCTCTGAATTTAAACGCGTCAATGCAGGTATTCCTCAGGGCTGTGTGCTATCACCTACACTGTTTCTTCTGCATATTAATGACATGTTGCAATCAAGCAACATTTATTTCTATGCGAATGACAGTATGAGTGATGCTAAGTCATACGCGACTGTACTTGCGCTGAACGATCCAGACACTACTGGATGCAAAACGGGTCGCGTGAAAGCTAAACTGGATATCGGTTAGTCGGTACACAATCGGAGCGTGTGAAAAGACACTAAGGTGGTGGTACTAGACCCGGACAAAACAATAAAGAACTCTATCTCTCTAGTTTTAAAATAGTTTTTATAATAAGGCTAGAGTTGATGAGAGGTACAGAACATTCGATATTTTTACAAACACCGACTCTACAAATTTTAATTCAAAGTGATGTTTAGGAAACTAAAATGATACATACTTTTTAACATCTTATAAGTTTTCTATTAATTTTCTATATATTAATTGGCATGATTTAAGTATTTAAGAAATGTGTTAATAGCTGATTTGTATCGTACGTGACGGTAAGACTCTTATTAATAACACAATATCTTAATATATATAGATTACGTGTCACGTTGTTAGTCCATTATGGATTCCTAAACCCCTGAACCGATTTCAATGCAATTTTGTAGTTATCTACTGTTTAGTCCAACTTAAAAGACAGCTCTTCCCGCCCTCCACCCCCTTATTTTATTTAACTCAAGTACCCCATTAGAATATTCAATACAGCTAGTATAAAACAGTTACAGATTTGATTACTTTCTGCTGCATTTTGTGTTTACGTATTGTTTCAATTGCATAAAGTGTGAAATCCATGCAGATTTTAAGCGCAAGCTGCAGTATATGTGTCAAAATTATCTACGGATACCCTGTTCTGAAACTAAGCACTTAAGTTGTCTCATTGCTTGCAACCTCTGAAATTTGAAATCAAAATGGTTTTAGTTCAGGATAACACAGATGAAAAACCTTGCATAGCTGCTCAGAAATATAAACTGTATTTTATGACATATTTTTCATTTTAAAACTCTAGTTAACTATTTTGGTGTACGAAACTATGCCGATATTTTTTTTCGTAATTTCGATTTCGTAATATCATAAAAGAGGTACAATTTTTTCGCTTTACACATTAAATATATATTAAATATTCAATATCGTTGAGTAACAGTCATATCATAGGCAAATAATGTGCTGCTTTTTATGTTAGATCAATTCGTGTAGCTTGTCCAGCAATATTTACTAATAGTATTTATTTTAATAGTTCGTCATCGATCACTTAGTTAAATAACTTTGGCTGGTGTACATTTTCTTTGATCTTGACAAATGAATATGCCGTTGCCAAAGCCTAGTATTGATGTGTTTACTTACATTGCCTAAGGTTCGCCCACAATATATTACGCGTTGCATTCTGAGATACCGATGCATGCTACATACCTATTAAATATCACTTTAAAGGCATATATTTCAGGACTTTACTACGACACCAACGGCACTTGATTTTCGCTTAAATTAATACTTCCCAAAATTCATATATAAGTTAATGAAAACTTAAACTTTGCTTTTAAATATGATCAAGCATTTTCTTGATAAAAATTGTACTTGAGGGTCAAGTACTCCAATGGGTGTCATAAAAGTGCTTTAAGAAAAACTTGATTTATTTGGAGAATAATAAATGTAATGTAATAAAAAATTAAACTGACTTCAAATATCTGTCAACTATACCAATAGGTATCTCAAAAACTACCTTGACCTCCGGGGCTCTCACAAACCGAACGAAACACAACAGCAAAGCTGTTGGCTTGACGTCGGTGTTGACTGAGAGAGTAGTATCCGGGCGTGCCGGCCTATACAGCTGCAGTTGCAGGATGACACTACCACTAATTTGGTTGACTGCCTGCACAGGTGGAATAACTTTATTACAAAATTACCCCCCCCCGGTGAGCGACGGGGTCGTCACGTCCTTGCGCCGGCAATATTATATATATATATATATATATATATATATATATATATATATATATATATATATATATATATATGTATGTATATATATATATATATATATATATTAAACTGAGTCAGTATATATATTTTTTCTTTTTTTGAGTAAATACGTCTGAAAAATTTCTTTGTTACACAAAAAAAACCTCCTGTCAACAAAAAAAAAACTCATACTGTTAAAAAATTAGCTTGATATCTTGAAAATTGAGCTGGCGCAAAGGGGAACCCCTTTCCCATTTAAAATGCAAACTTTTTTGTTTATTTTCATTGTAAATCGTCGAAAATTTCTTTTTTCAAATTTTTATTACCTCATAGGAAATTAAATTTTCTACAAAAAAGGTATTTTTCATCTTTTCGCTAAAATGCATAGGAAAAAAGTTACAGGGCATTAAAATCAAAATCAAAAATAACTTATTTTTTTTTGTTTTTGACAATAAATTATTTTATTTAGTAAAAATCTTTAATTTATTAAATCTATATCCAGTCTGCCATAATCAATTACATCTACATTTGATCTATGGTTAGATATCAATATCCAAATACTACCGTCAATAAAGCTGTTTTCTTTCCATGTAGTGACATCTAGCAGAAATCATATTAACTTTTAAACAGTAACGTAAGTGTTATTATCAAACGCTGGTATCGAATCATTTTCATTTTTCCACTGAAACTTGCTCTTTCATTGGTTGATTCAAAATTAAAAATATTGCTTTGATTCTATTTGTTTATTTCTCCGGGTATAATTTATTACAGTATTTTTCATAAAGTTGGTAGTTTCTAAATAATTTTGTTACAATAACTTCGTATTATTATCGTTCCCCGTGTTGGTCCCGGGCTCCTTTGAAGAAAAGGCCAACTGCCATTCTGCCAGGCAGGTCGTAAAAGGCAACTGAGTGGCTATTCGCGTCACTACCATCGTGACTACTAAGTGGTAGAGTTCTGCATCGGCTCGACCGAGTCTGGTACTACCGCCTTATCTATTCCTGCCGCAATAGCGTCAGTGCTGGGCACTGTCGTGTTCCGGTTTGGAAGGTAAGGTAGTCGGTAAACTTATGCATGTGGCATTAGACCTCGCCACAAGATAGCAACGCACCATTAACATCTTTGGTGTCTATAGGCGATGGTTGACTCTTTCCATCACGAGACTTATTTGCCTGTTTGCTATCTTATGAAATTTAATAGTCAAGAAGAATGTGAATTTCCAGACATCGAGATGGTGAAAATGAAACTTTGATATTTATTGCGATGTCGAATATTGAAATTTGGCGGCAGGAATTATTTGAAACGGAACCTCATTAATCCAAACATTCCTAGGAACATTCCCCATCACAGATCCAAAAATGCAGAGCGATGCCACATATATAAGTATCGGTATGGAAGTGTAATGTGCATTTTAAATATATTAAATTACTATAAAAATAAACACTAATTTCTACATTCATGTGACCTTGTTGTTGTCTTGCCCGGGTCTGGTACCACCACCTTACCTATTCCTACCGTTATACCGTCAGTGCTTGTCACTGTTGTATTCCGGTTTGCAGAGTAAGGTAGCTGGTAAACTTATGCATGTGGCATTAGGACCCCTCTACAAGTAAATTACATAACATCTATGGCTATGGTAATTGGTCGTTTTTTTTCCATCAGGAGAGCCTTCTTCTTGTTTTCTATCTTAGAATTTTTAAAAACGTGCATGATACACATGTAAAATATTTTTTTACAGCTAAAATCTTTCGCCAAGGTTAAAAGTGATTTTATTGTTTAGCCTATGGTTGAATTTCAACCACGGACCTATTGCTAGTTTTTATTACTACATAAAAAAATAATTGTATATACTGTAGAGTAGACTGTGAATTATTACAGGAAAGAAAAAACACAATAACATTTATATATTATCAATCACTAGTTAAGCCTGTAAGTCTTTGATAGACAGTCCAATTTGTGTCTAAAAAGGCATATACTGCGCCCGATATTAGTAGAGTGTTGCAAATAAGTATTTTATGTATCGATACATATAAAAAATCCTCCCTCGTGTTTGTCTATCAATGTGTTCGCGATAAATTAGAAAATTATTGAATATTAATCCTTGATATTTTATTAATGTTATAACAAAAAACAGGTGGCTTTCCCTATGTAAAGCAACAGCCATCGCCTAGAGATACCAAAGATGTTAATAGTGCCTTACTATCCGTATGGTAGGGCATTGTGGTAAGAATGCCATTTGTGTAAGTTTATCGGCTATCTTACCCTACAAACCCAAATACGTCAGTGATCGATGAAGCTCTGAACTCTAGTCAAATTAAATACTTTATTTACCATACCAAGAATGTTATGGGTATTACAAAATATGACATCTGGGAGCACAGAATAAGCAATGGTCCCAGGAAAAAACTTTTATTGATTAATAACAAGCTGAATTTTTGTGGGCAGCTTCGTTTCGACAAAACGCCCATCTTTTTCATCTTCGAAAAATCTTCGGTCGGGACAACAAAGATCTTAATTGTCTAAACCCCAGCGTATGCGTACGTTTAATGTACATGCTAATATTACTTTATTCCACACATTTTTAAGAAAATAAGTTACATCTGATGGTACTAATTTTACTGAAGAATGAAATTGAATATCTTTCGCTTAAACTCAAAGGAAACATTAGTAAACAATCTCTAAAGTCTGGCTGTTTTGTTCCAGCTAAGTGTTTACGTAGCCTGGAAGATTTTGTTACCGCTAAGTGTTTATTTATTAATGAAATGTAACACTGTTTGACCAATACGAAATAATCACAGAATTTTCTAGAGTTCTCTAATAATACGTGAAGCACAAACTTTGTACAAAAATGACGCGGAACGAGGAACATAAAATTTGGCACAGTCTAAAATATCTTTAAAATCTAACATTTATATAAAACACTATCTAACCCGCGCAGTTTGCCAGCAATTAGATTAATAAAAAAGTTAGCCAGTATCTTCACACCCGTATCCACGAAGAGGTAGGCAGAGGTACAACCAGTGCACCCAAGCAAGCCTATCGCCAACCGGACACTTATGCAATCCCGGACAACGTCGTTTCTCTTAGAAAACTAAAAAAAACACAATTTTTAATTGCTTAACTCGGGAATCGAACCTAGGACCTCATGTAGTCAACACCGACGCCGCACCACTAGACCACCACTAGACAGAAGCGATTAGATTAATGTGTCGTCGATATGGTTTTTCACACAAACAAAAGTAAACAAATAATCTGTGAACTCCTCGCTAAAGTGAGGTATTTTAAGCCCAAAGGAAGAAAAACTATATATACATGAGCATTGATTTTTTGAGCTCAGTGTTAAAAAATCTGAAGTTTGTCCAAAATAACAGAATTTAAATTTTTGAAAAGCTATATATTTTCAAATCGATGATGGATTTAGATATTTTTTTTTGAGCTCTAAAATGTTGTCTTACCTACAAAATCGATTGGTTGAAAAATGACGAAGTAATGTCCTAGCATTGGAATTCTTGGTATTGACATATCGAGTAACATTGTTTCGTGTTCATTTGGAAGGTAAAGCAAAACTGGTGTCCTAGAAAATTGGCGTTCTGAACAGGGCGCAACAATACTTCACATCAGCCGACCGTTTGTGATATACAAGTCCCAAACCAGACCTCATATGGAGTACTGTTATCATCTTTGGGCAAGGGATCCGCAGTACCAGCTCCTTTCTCTTGACCGCATACAGCGTAGAGCATCTCGTATCGTCGATAATCGGGCTGTTTCTGATCGGCTTGATACTTTGGCGTTGCGAACAGATGTTGCTTCTCTCTGCATCTTCTATCGCTTTTACCACGGGGAGTATTCTGAGGAGTTTTCGGCTTAATACTATTACGTACTTCGGGTATATAATTGTAAGAAAATGCCACTTATATGAAAACCGTGTATTTACAACACAAATACACACAACACAAGACAACACAATGTAATACTAAATACTCTGATTAACACTAGTCACTCACTGTATTAACTTAACCGACTACACAATAAAACACTTCTCGCTTCGCACTTTCACACAAGTCTCGACATCTTCTCGGCAATTCAACCAATAAAAACGCTCTCGCAACGTTTTTTTAAGAAAAGAGATGATTAGTTTTTGTACTCAATCGGTACATTAATCTGGAAGCTATTTAAAAATATACTGTTACACCAAATTTTTTTCAAAATTCTTCAAAATCTTCTGGGCTGACTTGATTCAAATTTTCAGGAAGTCTAAGTTGAGCGAAACCCTGTCGAATGCCATTAACTGCGTTTCGAACGGTCAAGCCATTCAAACGTTTTGAAATGTTTACATACACGCCGTGTTGGTCCCGGCCTCCTGTGTAGAATAGGCCAACTGCCGTTCTGCCAGGCAGGTCGTAAAAGGCGACCGATTGGCTATCGAGTCACTACCATCGTGGCTACTAGGTGGTAGAGTTCTGCATTGTCTCGCCCGGGTCTGGTACCACCGCCTTACCTATTCCTGCCGCAATAGCGTCAGTGCTTGTCGCTGTCGTGTTCCGGTTTGGAGGGTAAGGTAGCCGGTAAACTTGTGCATGTGGCATTAGAACTCGCCACAAGACAGCAACGCACCATTAACATTTTTGGTGTCTATAGGCGATGGTTGACTCTTTCCATCAGGAGACCCATCTGCTTGTTTGCTATCTTATGATATAAAAAAAAAATACACACACACATACATTCATACAGACATACTGACGTCATCGTGAAAATAGCCACAAAATATTCCTAGGACCTCAAAACGTGGAGATCTGATGTCTCTCTGGTGTCTCAAAATCTGTAACTTCCTTATCTACACATAGCGGGAAGTTGATAATCCCGAAGTTATGCCGGAAAACACTTTTTACTAAAATTTTTCGTCAATGATAACTCCCGAAAAAATAAACCGAATTTATGCATTGGATGCAGTTTTTTTAAGAAAAGAGCTGATTAGATGTTGTACTCAATCAGCACATTAATCTGGAATTTATATAAAAAATACTATTTCGCCATATTAAGTTTTTTAAAGGTTTTTCTCCCCACCTCTTCCTCCCATTCTTTCTCTCTCCGTCCTCCTCTATCTTCCTCTCTTATCCTCCCTTTCTTCCTTCTCCCCCTCGCTCATCACCCAAGTATCAGTCAGATGGTCCTTTTTTAAAACCATTTAATTTTTCTCACATTTTTTGTTATGAGTTTTTAAAATCTTCTACCTTAAAGAAAACCTCGTGACGGAAACTCGTGGCAGAAAAATTCTTACACTTTTTATACCCTAGCCCCCATCCGCCAAGTTCGTACCGTGCGACAAGAAACTTCGCCCCAAAAATTGATTGCATCATCCATTTCCTTCGTGCAAATAGTATAAATAATAATTTCTAGTATATTCGTTTACAAACGTAATACATTCATTACAAGTTTTACCGTAAAATGAAAATTTTTACTTTTAGTGAAGTCTGTTGTGCTTAAAACAGGTGAAAAGATTTATTTTCATTTGGGATTAAACCAACACTTTTGGTCCATTAAATTAATCTCAATAATCTATCTTATTTCTGTCACATAAAGTTCTTTGTTAAGTGTTATTTCTTAAAGGGTTTTCGCAATAATTGTATACCTACTTTCATAACGAGATCATAAAATAATCAAAAATTAGGATTGGAACTCTTTTCTTGATATTATAATATGTTTTTTGCCGAGTCGTTGCCTCCTAGGTATGTACCTGCTTGATATTTATTTCATTTACTTTTTTCAATATCCGAAATCACTCGTATATTGCTTTGCTCCGACGATGAGGAATTCACTGGAGAAAAACCGGAGATTGGCAAAACCGACAAGACCCGATTCTTCTATGAAAACGTGTTTTATCTAGGCTCATTTCGAATTATTCTGATTATGATCTCGAAAAGAGTTTTATATAGTCAAGCATTATTTAATTTTTTTTTTATATCATAAGATAACAAACAAGCTGATGGGTCTCCTGATGGAAAGAGTCGACCATCGCCTATAGACACCAAAGATGTTAATGGTGCGTTGCTATCTGGTGGCGAGGTCTAATGCCACATGCATAAGTTTACCGGCTACCTTACCCTCCAAACCGGAACACGGCAGTGACTAGCACTGACGCTATTGCAACAAGAATAGGTAAGGCGGTGGTACCAGACCCGGTCGAGCCGATGCAGAACTCTACCACCTAGTAGTCACGATGGTAGTGACACACATAGCCACTAGGTCGCCTTTTACGACCTACCTGCCAGAACGGCATTTGGACTATTCTTCAAAGGAGCCCGGGACCAACACGGAGGCAATACCTTTAAAATTAAAAAAAATATATGACAGTTTGTAGTATTTTTTTTATTTTTTACACAAACATGTTTGAAAGAATACAATCTCTGGAGTATCCCACTGCCAACTATTGTCAGGCGACGTCATAACTATGGAGGTTGATGACGTCACACAAGGACAAGAAAGGGGAAAATGAAGATCTTCCCAGCCAGGCAAGATGTAATGCCTGGCAACCGAAGTCCATTTGAGAAGTGTTGAAACTTATATAATTATAGTGTGTAAAAGATAAATAATTGTGATATCGCGATTCAGGATTTTATTTTTAATTTCATTTTTTTCCCTTTTTTTATAATTTTTTTCTGGTAGCGTTTGTAGATTGCTTGAACCGCTACGTGCCTGAGTACCTACTTTGCAACCCAGTGCCTACCTGCTTTTTAGTCATTTAGAAAAAAAAAAACATAATGTGCCTTAGCTAAAACTGAATTTTATTTATTGTGGGAACAGTTTTAGTAATAATTTTAATTAAAAAATCTTATATTTTTAGTTTCATTTTATTTGTGCCTTAATAAGAAATATTTTACCATATCTAATAGTAACTACCTATGTGTTTAAATTAAAAATAACAATATCTTAGAGGTTCGATTAACACATCGATATTAGAAGGATTTTTTTAAAAACAACATTTCAGTTTATTCAATTAAAAAACCATACTATTTTGAATTCGGCATTTTATTATAAAAGCTTAAAGTTGAACGATTTTGCTGTTTACAGCAGGTTAAAGACTCTTCAACTAAAATGCTGCATTTATAATTAAAGTTGCTTATTGAAACTTTTTAAAATTGTATATTATTTTCATATCAAATAAACAGTATTGCAAATATTAATATTTTCATATATTATTTCTACCATGTCACGCAGCCAAACTAAAATTAGTAGTTCAATTTCGCGTTTTACAGCGCACATAATATATTATGATTAAATATGAATATATAAACATATACAAAAAAAATTGCTGTAACACTAAAAGTACAAAAATCTACATGAAAACGATTAGTTACTCCTATAAAAACATCCCCATATAATTACTACTAATATCACACCGCATTCTAATTCGGCAGTGGCTATAAAATTGTCGACCCCACAAAAAGGCTGTAAACTCAAAAAAATTAAAAACTGACTTTAATTTAGACATACAATAAAATGGCAAGAAGTAATAATTATTTGCAAAAATATGACGTGTACTACAAAAATTGTGATCAAAAAGTATCATCACGCTAGTTCCCTTGTTCTAAGGTAAAATTTCTATCAAACTTAATATTTTACCTCTTTGACGAATAAACCATCTGCTATCCTGTCACCACAAAATATGTTAATGGCGCGTTGTTATCTTGTGGCAAGGTCTTATGCCACACGCATAAGTTCATCGGCTACCTTACCCTCCAAACCGTAACACGACAGCGACAAACACTGATGCTATTGCGACAAGAATAAATAAGGCGGTGGTACCAGACCCGGGGAGACAATGCAGAACTCTACCACTTAGAAGTCATAGTGACTCGCATAGCCAATCGGTCGACATTTATGACCTGCCCCCCAATTCACGTAATTGATTCAATGCGCTTAGGATTCTCACACACATAAACACGATAGAACGTCGAGACGTGCTACGACGTGGTAATATGTGATAAAAAATGTGTAAGAGTCTTAAGCGATTTGACTTGATTGCCGTTTAATTAGGTGAATTAGGCCCCTGCTAGGTAAAACGGCAATTGGCCTATTCTTCAAAGGAGCCCGGGACCAACACGAGGAGAATTGTTATTTAATTATTTAAAAGTAATAAAGGAAAGCCAAGTCCATGTACAATCCGGTGCTATTACTATTGCAGTACGCATTCGCTTTAATAGTAGGGGAGCCCGAGATTCTAAACGGGTAAGTTACAAGAGCGTCATAGGGACCTGTTGGATTTTGTAGATTAAAATATTAATAGGAAAAATAAAAAGTTATACTATGTTTTTCATTGCAATGGCGGGGAAAAAATCTACAGATAAAAAAATGTTTAAAAAACATTGTGACATGGAAACACTAAATCGCGTCAGATTAAGGTATTGTGGGCTAATTGCCACCTAAAATTTAGAAAATGGGCCGATTCAAGTGTAACGTAAGCGAGTGAAAGGATCACAAAGTTGCAAAGAAAACATTGTTTTGACATTCTCGAGCGCGTATGAATTTTCTTTTATTATATAGAAAATGGTGTAATAACGAAAAAAATATAATCTGACAATTTCCACAAGCCGGTTATTGGAATTTTGTTTTTTTTTCTCTCCTATAATACTTCTATATAAAGGGCTTATATTTGGTGGAGAGCCATTAGGATTGTTTCGGAGTGCCTTGTAATCATAACATATCCATACAAGTATCGCGTTCGGACTGAATTTTTAATATATCTGTTTTCCCACTGCTTTCACTCGGAAAGTAGCTGGGAAACGCCAGTGTGAGGGGAGAGCCTTCGCCCGGGAGTGTTTCGGCGGCTGTCCTACAGCCGCCGACTACGGTCGCGCGTGCCCTCCGATTTTAAAACTTTTTCGTGTACCCTCACTTGAAAAAACAAATTTACAAAAAATGTCGGGTAGTGAAAATACCACCCCCGGCCCCTCGCAGAATCGCCGAGAGATGCCGCTAGGCTCGTCTAGCCAACCAGCAGATGCCCCAGCGCGCACATATTCCGAATCTGACACGGTTGAAGTGTCGGAATGGGAATATGTTACACCGCGCAAACCAACAACATCGGAAATCCGTGCGTCGTTCTTAAAAAAGAACTCCGCTACCGCCACACCACCAGCGCACACACGCAAGCCAAGAAAATCGCCCGACCACACAAAGGCGGGCTTAATTAGACCGTCCTCGCCGAAGGCGGTACAAGTTGGGTCGACGTCTCGGAAGGCGGTGCAAGTTGATGAGCCTTACTCAAAGGCGGCACAACTTGAACCTCCGACCACAGAGGCGGCACAACTTGGACTGACTCCGCTGAGGGCGGCACTAAATCGTAGTCCTCCCAAGGACCCACGAATTCACCGTCGTACGATGGAAAGACGCGCCGCGCGCGAAGCACAACCATCATCGTCGCGCGACTCATCGGCGAGTAGTGAATCTCGCCGTGATTCCTCCGCCCACAGCGACTCGTCCGCTGTACGCGTACACAGCGACCCGCCCGCTGTCGGTCGCGATCCACCCGCGCGTCTCGAACGCGTGACTGATGACCGCCGCGATACGCTACGGTGTAACCCGCCTGCACCTAAGCGTTCACCCCGTAGTAATCTTGAACAAAACTACATTATCGTAGCGCGTCTCGCCAAGGCCAAAGTCCTAGACGACGAACTAGTCCAAGTGATGGCGAAACACTTGGAAGACAAGCGAGCAGCCCTTGAGAGAGAAGGTATAGCAGACGTACCTATGACTGCCGAAGATGTGGCAGCGGTGAAACGGGCGGAGGTGGCTCCCATCCTTCTACCACCCTGCCCCACCCCGCTACGCAGAAAACGCGATGCAGAGACGGAGGAAGAGGAAGAGCCCAAGCGCCAGTGTGTGCCGGCAGGGCCCTCCCCACCCCGCTCCTTCGCAGCAATTACGGCAGCACCAGCAGCACCTGCAGCAACAGCGGGGAGAACCACGCCACAACACCACCAGACCACCACACAAGTAGGTACAACTTTGCCTACTCAATCAAAAGGGAGATACCCCCCTTTAATCGTAGAACACTTGCCCAATTGGACGCAACATTTTAAAACTCTTCAAGTTTTACTAGGCCATGCACCGAATGCCCGCCCATATGGGAAAGGCGTTCGTTTCACACCCAAGGATGAGGCGGAATACCGCGTCATCCAAAAATACTTGACCGATTTGGAGCAAACTGTTACGTTGTCATGGTTTTGCTACTCGTTGCCGTCTGAACGCAGTGTGAAGGTGGCAATAAGAGGACTGCCAGCTGATACTGACCCTCAGGAGATAACTAAGGAATTGGCAGAAAAGGGTCACGTGGCGGAGTACGTGCGCCCAATAATGGCTCGAGCTGGAAGACCGGGGTGCATTTTTATGGCACTAATTAAAAGACAGGAGAACACCCTTCCTGGTATCTACGACATCAACGAACTTCTGTTTATGCCTGGAATCAAAATAGAGGCGTGGCGGGGGAAGAAGGGCCCCGCCCAGTGCCATAGATGTCAACAGTTTCGGCACTCTTCGCTAAACTGTCACCGTCCCCAACGATGTGTTCGCTGTGGTGGGGAGCACAGAGCAAGAGAGTGCCCGAGACCCAAGGAGGAACCACCGACATGTGCAAACTGCAATGGCCCCCACACAGCTAACAATGTCAGCTGTCCAGTGTTCAAGAGAGAGGCCAGGAACAAACAGGCCGGGACGGTGGCGATAACAACTGTACAGCCACCCAAACCGCGTGACAAAACGCCGATAGCACCCCGGGAAAACCAACACCAAGAAGTGCAGGCAGAAAGGAGCCAGACCACCAACACTACACTAGTAGCGCCAGCAAACGACCCTAGGCCGAGATCAACAAGTGCCAGGGAAATACCAAAAAAGAAGAAGAAAACCAAGAAGCGTAAAACCAGACCAACTGCACAAGAGAACCTGCCAGAAACCGAGAACTACGCTACCACTGGTGATGAGGAGACCACGAAGGTAGTGCCCGTTGTGTCCCCGGACGAAGGGAAACTTGTGGTGCTTGAAAAAGCACTGCAAGTTTTTCAAGATGTGCTGGGGGCACTTCGAGAGGGCACTGACCCAGTTTCAGCCGTCCTTAGGGGGATGACTGATCTATTGGCCCTTTATGGATCATAGATCATTAAGGACGCTGTACTGGAACGCCTGCGGACTAGGGGGCAAGTCCGCTCTCCTGAAACAACTGCTCAAAGAGCAAAATATTGACATCGCGCTGATTTGCGAAACACACCTGGGCCCGGCGGACAAATTGAAGTTTGCCAACTATACCATGTACAGGCAAGACGAGCACTCGGGTTATATGGCTTATCGGGGGCTGGCCATACTGATGCACCGTAGGGTCGTCCATCAGCCGCTGCCACAGATTAACCTCAATTCCATGCAGGCGCTGGGTGTGGAAATCCAGGTCGCCGGCAACATCTTCAAGCTGTATAGCATTTACCGTCCCCCCTCCAACAGATTTTCTTCTTCCGAATTAATGGAAATCTTTAATTCTCCAACGCCAACCATCGTAGCCGGCGACTGGAATTGTAAACACCTAGCATGGAACTCTACAACCATCACAACGCCAGGCAGACGACTCCTAGAGGCAGCAGAGCAGCACGACCTCACCATCCTTGGTCCAGAAGCGCCGACCCATTATCCTTTTAACGACGCCCACTCACCCGATGTGCTCGACCTGGTGGTACATAACGGGGTGCAGCAGAGACTACTAATGGAAGTCTTACCAGAAGACATGGGGTCAGACCATCTCCCTGTTCTCTTAACCATCGAGGACATACCAACTCGGCTAGCACCACCACCTCCACGCCAACTGGTCAATTGGCACCAATTCGCGTCTATCATCGAGGCGAACACTCCCAGCTTTCCGGTATCTTCTCCTGCAGAAGTTAACCAACTGGCAGAGCAACTAACCAAGAACATACAGGACGCACTACGCGAGGCTACCAAAACCAAACAATCCTCTCGCCTCTCCAATGATCTTCCTAACCACCTGAAAGAGAAGATCAAGGAAAAGCGCTCCATCAGACGTCTCTGGCAAAACACCCGTTGCCCTACCCTCAAAACCCGGCTGAACAGACTCACAGCCGAGATAAAGGAAGACCTCAAAAACTTCGCTACCGAAAGCTGGGAAATCCGACTAAAGAAGCCGAAGATGACTGGACAAAATTACATCGCCTTTGCCGCCAACTCACCAGAAAGCCAGCTCCCGTAAGACCCCTTCGCCATCGCGATGGCACACCCAGATACCGGGCCGAGGACCGTGCTGAAATCTTCGCAGAACATTTAGAAGATCAGTTCAGTCCAAATCCTACGTGCGATCCAGCCTTCACCAGAGAAGTGGAGGAGTTTCTCGAAGACTATCTCTCAAGTGCCCCAATGGCGGACGAAGACCCCATAACTCTGTCACCAAACACGGTACGTCGGCAGATAATGCAAGCCAAACCACGCAAGGCGCCGGGCGCAGATGCCATCACCAATAAGGCTCTTCGCCACCTTCCTTTTCGCACCGTAGCCGCTCTTACCAGGCTCTATAATGGCATCTTGCGCACCGGCGAATTCCCAGAAATTTGGAAACAGGGCAGAGTGATTATGCTACCGAAACAAGGTAAAAACATTCTCTTACCGGAAAGTTACAGGCCCATCACACTTCTGCCAACTATGTCCAAGATCTTCGAGAAACTCCTTCTCAACCACTTAGTACAGCACTTCAGCCCACGCCAAGAACAATTTGGATTCAGGGCTGAGCACAGCACGGTCCTCCAATTGTCCAGAGTGATGCACACGCTTGTGGCTGCCAGGAATAAGAAAGAGCAGGCGATAGCAGTGCTACTGGATATTGAAAAGGCTTTTGACCGCGTATGGCATAGCGGTCTCCTTTGTAAAGTCATACACGCCAACATCCCCCGGCGCATCACCAGAGTACTGAACTCCTTCCTGCGGAACAGGACTTTCAAGGTGGCAGTGGAAGACGCCCTGTCTACGGAAAGGTCGATCAGAGCCGGCGTTCCTCAGGGCAGCTGCCTCTCACCCTCTCTCTACTCCGTATACACTAATGATATACCGGTGGGAGACGGCTGCTCCCTGGCTCTCTACGCTGACGATGCGGCATATGTAGCCACGTCAATGTCAGCAGCACACGCCGCGAAGAAAATACAGAAGTCCCTCGATCTTCTCCAAGTTTGGCTGTCCAAGTGGCGCCTGACAGCCAACGCAGGGAAGACACAAGCTCTAGAGTCAAGGAGACGATCAAGATTGCCAAACCTCAAACTGAACGGCCAGAACATCAACTGGTCGCAGAAAGTAGATTACCTAGGTGTGACCATCGACACCAGGTTAAACATGAGAGAACATGTCAAGAAGATCGTCAACCAGACTAGGATAGCGATGGCAGCCGCACGCCCAGTCATCCAGTCGAAGCTCCCGATCAGAATAAAACTGGGGGTGTATAAAACCTACATCCGATCCAGAATCACCTACGCAGCAGCCTGCTGGTACAACCTGGCCTCCCCGTCATCCCAGAAAGCCCTACAGACGCAACAGAACGTGGCGCTGCGTAGGGTGGTGAACGCCCCCAGATACGTGAAGAATTCCATCATCCAAAAAGACCTGAAGATCGAGAGCATAGAGGACTTCGTTAAAAGAATAGCGAGGAAGATGTTTGTTCGCGCCGACTCATCATCTCTCCCGCACATCCAAGACATCGCCCCATATCATTCTCGTCCACCAGACGACAAGCCCTATCCAAGGGACCTCATTAATGACTAAACCTAAATAAACTTCGTTCTCCCCTCTCTACCAAAGTCGTCGCCGTGGTCGCTGATCGCTTTATCCGGCTTCCCCAATGGGTCTAACCGGGTTCGGCTGATCGCCCGCGGTGGCGTGAAGAAACTAGGGAGGGGTAGAACATTCATTCACTCACAATCAGACAACCAAATCCCACCAGAAACCCCATTTTCTACACCAACCTGAAAATTTTTATTTTCAATCTCTTTTCTCCGTTTCACTTTTATTTTATTTTTAAAGGGTTTATACCCATCCCAACGACCTGGCCGTATCTACGGCCAGCGATTGAGTCCATGGCAAGGGGGCCATCCGCCCCGACGCCATTTCCCCATTCTCACTAGAGGATGCGCGAAGAACTACGAGCTGGAGAGCCATTACAGTCTGCGAGGTACCCGCCCTATGTTAATCTGACGCGCTCGAGTAGATGAAAAAATCCCTTCTTGGGCTCCCTTACTATAACGGACACATGTTAGTATGATTCTTACAGACAGCTCTACGCAGAACTTGCATGAAGACCCAAGAAATACTTTCCGGTTCCCTGCGGTTTCTCCTTGAGATTTTCTTCCATATAAAAGAGATTTTGGCTTTCTAGAAGAGTGGTGATATCAAAAAAGTAGGGTCACGCCTAACCTTATGCGAAAGAAGAAGAACGAGAAGAAGACATGTGCGATAAAAAATAATAATTTCAATCCTTCCTCCGTTTAAATTTTTAAAGGAGAGGGGGATTTTTTGGCCCAAATGTAAAGGGTTGAAGTATGGTTCAAAAAAACGATACTATTTTTCTATTTCAAAGTTCAAAATATGAGCTTAATCCGCTTTCTGAGAAAAAAGAAATCACGAAAATAAGTTTGTGGTACTATAATTGTATAATCGATAAAATTATAATCGATTTATGTAAATAATTTTAATCGAAATATAAGCTCGTAAGTATATGTAAAAGTGTATCTTTGATTAATATTTAGTATAATCAACAGTAAGTACCATCATTATTTTACAAACCATTTATAATATAAAAAGAAAAAATATAATCGATACAATTTATATAATCGATTGATTACGTTACTTCAAACTTAATAAGATTTAGTGTCTGTGGATTTAATACAGCTAAAATTGACAATTATAACTGACATCACTGACGGCTCGCAAGAGTCGCACTCGCAAGTCGCGGACTTCACTCTTCGCTATTTTACGTACCTACCTACAGAGAGGCATCGTTTAATTTGTGTTTTCCAAAAATCTGTGTTTTAGTATTGTGTCAATTTATAAAAATGAAGCATAATTACCTGTATTACAAGTATCAGTTGTATCAGTTGTTTATATAATAGTAAACTGTTACAGTGAGTTAAACTATACCATAGTACCGTAACCTTACTTCTAGTGAATATCTTATATCTCTGTTCTCAGATTGCTAAAATCTGTAAAATTTTCAGTATTTATATAACGTTAAACTAGCTATTAATTAACATTATATTCATCTTATTACAATGGGGCCCAAGTTTGTATGCAACGGTATCAGTCTCCTTTCAGGGCTAAGTAAATAAATTGTTGATATTATAAAGTGTAGGGATTATGAAACGTGATTGTATTTCAGCATCGACATTTTAATAATAATAATAATAAATATTCAC
Organism: Apodemia mormo; assembly: GCA_036924255.1. Lineage (NCBI taxonomy): Eukaryota > Metazoa > Arthropoda > Insecta > Lepidoptera > Riodinidae > Apodemia > Apodemia mormo. The sequence goes on from JAUPFN010000004.1 coordinate 5,451,324, forward strand.
GGGACAAATTACACTTACTAATCTAACCCCAAAGTAAGCCAATTATTTGCTAGTGTTATTGGTGTTAGTCAACGATACCAATACATAGAAATACATACCTGTATAAATACAGGAATACATTTAATAAACACCCAAACCCGGTAATACAAACATTTATGCTCATGACACAAATGCTTGTTCCTGTCGGGGATCGAACCTGGGCCCCATCGATTGCGTAGTTAGGGTCGCTAACCACTCGACCAACGGGGCAGTTTTAATTGTTCATATTCTGATCTACCCTTTGACTATCTGTCCTACAGAATATTATCGACACAAATAATTAGATTTTTTTTTACAATTGCTATATTGTTTATAGATAGTTATTATTGCTAAAATTAAATATAAACTAGACATAGTTTATGATTTACAATATTGAAACTACGTTTCCTGTGGAACTCGGCATAGATTTCCGCCAATGCACTCGTAAGAATAATAATAATATGTATGTTTAAAATTATTTTGGGCCTAATTTTATGATCAAGAATCATCGACCGTTATAGCAACGGTTTCATTTATATCAACAACTCATTCCAAATTCAAAAGTAAACAATGGTCGTTTGTGATTGGTCGAAAATTAGCTTTGTGAAAAGGGAAAGGGGAGTCTTGTGTGTACTTTTGTTATTATGCTTTATTTTAAATTGAAAAATGTGACGATTGATTGATTTTTTTGCTGTGAAATAATTTTCTTATCTAACTAATCCAAATGCGAAATTATTGATAACTATGTATTAAGTTATTATACAGTGTGTTTTGGTTCGGACTTCCGATATTTTACATACGTATTGTACTTCTAATTTTATCGACAAAAACCATACGAAGGGAGCCGCTCCCCTCAACCACAGTATACTGGAGACTAACAGTAGTCAATCTACATACATGTGATATTCGAGCAACGCACACATAGACACCTCTCACGGACGCGATACCTCGGAATGATTCGGTACAGTTTGTACCGCACCAGTCGGAGATATCGCGTCCGTGAGAGGTATCTATGTGTGCTATGCTCGAATAATACTTGTATGTAACATTGACTTCTGGTAGTCTCTAAGTATTCTGTGCCTCAACTCTCTGAATGGAAGTCATTTTAAAATTTCATATCTCGCATTTTTGCGAATTTATTAAAACTTTTTTTTAATGATCTTATAATAACTAATAGCCACTAGCTAACTAAGCTTAATAACTAAAAAAGTAAAGAAAAATACCAAGGTTTTGATGTAAACTAAAGGTTTTAAATTATTATTTTCTGTAAATTTATATCAAATTTCGTTTCACGTAATAGCAAATTTCATCATCTTTAAAAATAAGGTAACTTTCAAATATGTGGATAACATAAGATCATAAAAAGAGTTTTAATGAACTCGTAAAAATGCGAGATATGAAATTTTAAAATGGCTCCCATTCAGAGGGGTGAGGGGTGCGACCCCCTTTGTATGGTTTTTTGTAGATAAAATTAAAAAGTACAATACGTGGGTAAAATATCGGAAGTCCGATCCTAAACACACTGTATATCTCTCCAAATAATAAATTAATCCCCCCCTTTTGTTATTCTTTTATGATTTATTTAAAATATAAATATCAAATAAACATATAGTGAAAATATATTTTATTATTTAGAAATATGTAATCACCGATTAAAAATACAATAATCCATACTATCATATTATATTATAATTATAATATTATAATATTATAATTATAAATGCGAAAGTAACTCTGTCTGTCTGTCTGTCTGTCTGTCTGTTACGCTTTCACGGCCAAACCATTGAACCGATTTGGCTAAAATTTGGTACAAATATAGTTTGAGACCCAAGAAAGGACATAGGATAGTTCTTATCCCGGAAATCCCACGGGAACGGGAACTATGCGGGTTTTTATTTTAGATTTTTTTCCACGCGAACGAAGCGCGGGCACAGCTAGTGTTTAAATAAATGTTTTGATTAACTGGCAACAATAACATTAGGGACTATATTTATTAAGTATTTTCCTTTCTTTTTATCAACACACTCTTATTTTATTTCTTTCTGGGTGTGGGTGTTTATAGAATATTCGCTAGGAGTTCACTGAAAATTAGGTTAGCATTTTATTTATTATGGGCATTGACATAAATACTGAGTAAACACCAATTTGGCACTATACCCCTCATATTTGTTTTTATGGAACGAAATTCTTTATGGGGCGTTGCGGGAGGTACCTTATTTGGGAAAAAACTTCCTTAACGTTAAATGAATGCGTAAGATTATGACGTCATATATCTATACAAATAAATAAAATTGGAGTGTCTGTTTGTAATATTGAAATAACCGGTTTTAATTAGATGTATACAGATGTATACACGGTACACATACCAAATTAACACTTTTTACGATGATTGTCTGTCTGTCTGTCCGTCTGTCTGTCTGTCTGTTCCAGCTAATTTCTGGAACGGCTAGACCGATTTTAACGGGACTTTTACTGGTAGATAGCTGATATAATAGGGAGTAACTTGAGCTACATTTTAAAAAATCCACGCAGACTAAGTCGCGGGCACAGCTAGTCAATAATATCATCCTAGCTTCTAAGTAGAGTTACAAAACACCGCGAGTTAAAATTGAACAGCACCATCTATGATCACGATATGTAAACTTTGTAGTGGCAAATGAATTACTTATTAAATACAAGTAGCATTCATTATCAAGTACAAGTCCATTCGTGCATGGAATACTGCTCTCACCTCTGGGATGGATTCGCCAAATACCAGCTGGAGCACTTGAAACGATAGAGAGGCGTGCCAAGAGGCTCATAAACGACGTTGAATGGTAGGCAAAAAACGCCAGAGCCTCGTTCATCGACGCAGAGTGGCTAGTTTAACTTTTTTTATCGAATACACTTTGGAGAGTGCGCTGCGGAATTGCACGTCTTAATTGCGCCATCCCCGTTTTTCTATCGGTCGTCAACGCGCACAGATTCTAGGAATCGCCATAAGGTGGACGTTCCACGTATCCGGACAAAGCGGTTTGACTCTGTATTAGTAGTGAGGCGTATTTATCGTAACAGATACAAATCACAGGTATTCGTAAATACTAGATAACAATTGTTCCTATAATATTAAATATCTGTTGAAAAATATCAGTCACAATACTGAATCACAATCTGCACTACGTTCTTCAGTCACAGTAGGTACTAGGTACCTACTCAATAACAGATATTCGTGTTACCTGTTCTTCGTATGTATTAGTCTCTCTCGCTCACACCCGCTTAATTGAATCTTGCTAAAACGAGGAGTACCTAGTATTTATTATCCGAAAATTTAAATAGTAATCTTTTATAACAAAATATCTTCCTAGAATAGTGACAACTATTTCTAGTTGTATAATCTGTTATCTGTTCCTGTTCCTAATTTTCAATTCGGAAACACTGCAAGAATACTTATAACGCAAGGACTTATATACTATAACTGGAATTTTTACGAAGCAATATTTGAAAAATAAAAATGTACTTTAATTTGTAACAAATAAAGTTGACATTTGTTTCTTACATAACAGAGGGGAAAAACGTTCTGAGCAAGACAACGACAAGAGTGGATGTTGTCCCTTTCTTGCAATTGCCAGTGTAAATAAAACTATCTAGATGGTAGATTTTTACACATTCGGTAATCGTTAAATCCTTTTTATTCATACACGTCGATAAATAAATTAGCATAAAATGTATTGTAATTAGCACAGTGAGTTCTAAGATGTGCTTATTTTAATTATTACGTAATTAATTATGCAATACAAAAACTGTTTCTCAAATTAGTAGAATTACTTGGTAGTAATTTGCAAACAACGCATGGGCGCACTTATATATGGCGATTGGCGCTTTATTTAGTAGAAAGAGACACACTCCACCCATGTCGTGGTACTCTTCGGAATGATTTTGAAGCCCGTGTGAACATTCCGGGTAGAATGTAACTTCCTTGTTCTAACGATATGTTGAAATATTACGTCCTTTTGTAGGTATGTAAAACAAAAAGGTCGATCTCAATTATTTGCATAAAATTATCAATATAGGTACTCGTATAAAATCTAAATAACGGTAAAATATTTTTTCTTCGTAGTAAAATTACAACAGAAATTATTTGAAAGTTCGCAACGTTTATATTATAATAGCGCGTTTACGAACGTCTTTGTTAGCATTGACGCCATTGGCCACAAAATGTTCAACGTAACTACGACTTTATGACTTAACTATAAAGGTGATATTAATAAGACACCCAGGTCATAACGTTTCTTTGGTAATTTGTTTTCTATCCCGTTTTCCGGATTATGTTCTTTCGATTTCGTTTTAAATTTACTTAGCGAAAACAAAAAATTGTTTTGTAAAAAAAAGGTTTACTAGTGCGAATAACAATACTTAGTAGGTATTCATATTCTTTTTGTATATATAGGTAATAAATTAAGCAGTTCTGATAGGATATATTTAGCTATTAAATTTAAATAATTTAGGTTTAAGTTGTATAAAAGTTTTTATAATATTAGTTTAGCAAAATGGCAAATGGACATAAGAGAAGACAGTGTTGTGTGCGTGTGTGTGGGACCATTTAGTAGATGTAGGTGGGCACTATGCGAGCTGCAATATATCTATCTAAGGCTTAATTACCTTTTGATCATCCGTATTTGCAAAAACATATGAATAAAAAACATCCCACCGTTCGGGTGATTAGCAGAACTGGTACCTAGTTATATTTATTATAATGTTTTTTTTTTTAATATTGCTTCGACATTTTTCAACCTATTGGCTATCAATTATGTAGCTAAAATAGAATTTTAGATCAAAAAAATTAAATTGAATGCCATTTGAAAAATCAAAATTGATCATCGTTTCCAAAAAACCTACACGGGTTTTAAAAAATCAATATAGCCTACTGTGATTTTTAACTAACTATCTATGTAGATGTTTGAACTAAAAAATATATTATTATGCTTATAGTTTTTACTCATTTTAGCTTAAAATACCTCATATTTGCGAGACTTTCGGGTATGGCCTGCAAGGTTAACCGTTTACACATTTTTTAAGATTATATCAAACAATAATCAACTAAATAGGGCTAATTTAAATGGGATCTAAAACTCAGAAGCTCCATATAAACTTGTACGTGTCTGGCATCTGCCAAATGTCGTCTACTAAAATGGCCTTAGTACTCAATACTCTAATTGTAATATGCTACTCACATATTTTGTACTGTACGTGAATTATTTACTGAGACCGTGCTTGGAAAAATACCAGGCTGTTCTTTAATAACAGATAATGACATCTGTTATTTTTCAGTAACAGTAACAGGATCAACAGATATCTGATTCGACCTGTTATAACCCAAGACTACTCTGTATTCTTCATTCGAACCGCAAAGGACTGGAACATGCTTCCTGAGTCTGTGTTCCCCGCCGAGTACAATCTGGGGATCTTCAAGAGAAGAGTGAACAGTTACCTTCTAGGGAAGCCCGTTCCATCTTAGGCAGCATCTTAGCTTACCATCAGGCGAGATCGTAGTCAAGCGCTTCCCTATCGATAATAAAAAAAAATAAACAATGGCTATACAGTGTCTAATGTATAGTCTACGTGATGACTGTTGTTATTATTTGATTTTTGTCGATAGAAGAATCATAATACAAAATATATACCCGAATAATTATTTTCCTTATACCTTGAATAGAACTTGAAATTAATATTTTTATTTTATAGAACTTCGTTCCTATCGGACAGATAGGAACGAAGTTCTTTATACGACACCACACGTTTCAGTATTGTGTTGACTAAATATGTTGACCCTCATTTTAAGCACATAATATGCTTCCTTTGAGGTTAGATCAGTTCATGTATTTTGTCCAGGGATATATGATCATTTTTTTAATTTTTTATTATCGATAGGGAAGGATAGGGAAGATCGAGGTCGAGCGGACCACGATCTTGTCTGATGGTAAGCTAAGATGTGGCATAAGATGGAATGTGTTTCACTAGAAGGTTCCTGTTAATTCTTCTCCTGAAGATCCCCAGCCATTCTCAAAATAACTAACAATCGAAATATCGTTGACGTTGAAAGGTCATTCAATTGAAGCCCTATTCAAAGTCGGTATTCTTGTTATACTTAGCGACGCTTCGATAGAACTTCAACTCAGTAGGCTCAAAACTAAACGTTTGCATAACGATTTTTGCAAGTTATTTTATTCTATATTATACCAGTTCATTTGAGTGTTGAAATACTTAGTTAATACAGAGTTAGAAATCAGAGAAAGATTTTGAAGTAATGGTAAATTTATAAAACATTGAATCGACGTTAGAACGGAAATAAAGGAAAAAAGTATGAACTACTGAAAAAATAATGCATAACTAGAGCAAAAAGAAATTGCTGAGAAATTTGACGTTTAGCCGTTTAAAACAAAAGTCAAAATATATATAAAAATCAATTGCTGTTCGTTAGTCTCGCTAAAACTCGAGAATGGCTGCACCAATTTGGCTAATTTTGGTTTTGAATTAATTGTTGAAGTCCATGGAAGGTTTAAAAGGTGAGAAAATATAAGAGAAAAAAAAAATTAGAGTAGTTAAAAAGACAGAACAACGTTTGCCGGGTCAGATAGTGTCAAATAAAAATGAGAAATCCATTTCACATACAGTAGAAAAGGACTCATAACTGCTTTTTTCGGGTGCATGGAATGTCCACCATATGGCGATGCCTAGAGTCTGTACGACTCCATGATCGATAGAAAAACAGGGATGGTGGAATTAAGTCGTGGAATAAAGTATATTCGATAAAAAAACCAATAAACTAGCCACTCTGCGTCAATGAACGAGGCTCTGGAGTTTTTCGCCTACCAGATTATCGCCATTTGAGCCTCTTGGCGCTCCTTTCTATCGCCTCAAGCATCTCCAGCTGGTATTTGGCGGATCCCTCACAGAGGTGAAAGCATTATTCCATGCACTGCATTGTACTTGATAGCGATTGAACAAATTATCCCGAGCTGAAATACTATCTCACCAGAATACCAAGCTTTTTTGAGACAACTTGGACTTTTTATTCTGTGTACGAACCAAAATTGAGTGGAATGGGAGTCCATTTCGTTCAGTTCAGTTTAGAGGATAATAGGCATTCCTAGGTCTTAGTCGCATTAAACCACCAGACCAAATTGGCATCACCCCAATCGGAGACTGCTTGTAAGGACAGGTTCATACGCGATCCACCATCGCCTCTCTTAGAGACCGGATTTGAGCCGTACTGGCCCACGCGCTGGATGCGTAACTCTCCATAATAGTGCTATTGTCTCCTGTAGACACCAAAGATTTTATGGTTATTGCTCTCCGTGTGGCGAGATAGCAATACCACATACATAACTCTATCAGCTATCTTACCCTTCAAACTAAAACACGACAATGTTAAGGTTGGCGCTATTTGCAGGAATAGGTAAGCCAGTAGTACTAAATACCCCGAGACGTTGCAAAACTCTATCACCTAGTAGACACGATGGTAGTGACATATATAGCCACTCAGTCGCCTTTTACGATTTTCCAGGCAGAACGGCACTTGGTCTATTCTTCAAAGGAGCCAGCACTAACACCAACATTTACCCTTTGGCCGCAACTGCGTGTATCGTCCTGAAGATATTAGCGCGCTAAGGCGCATGCAGTCAGAATGTTTGCGACGATAACCGATAAAAGCCGGTCACATCTGCATGTATCGCGTTATTGTGCCAAGATTTGTGACAATAGACGCAAATGCGGCCGCAGCATAACAAAATATTCGTTTCTCTCTGCCTACGCGGTGAGGAAATCTGCCTTGAAAATATATATCATGACGTACTTGATGGATATATAACATTAAGATTATACCTCTTAAATACCCCAGATTTTAGTACATCAATTTGAACTCGCTTCACATCAAACTTGTCGCCTCACGGTAAAGCGACAAATCATTTCATTACTCAATATCCCTCAATATACCCTGGTATCGACCTACATTTTCCATAATTATGAGCTCAATTTTACATGAGCAATGACTTGAAATGTTGAACATTATTTCTTATTAGATAGCACCTTTTACAATTGCTATTATAAATATGATATTCCTGTTGCAATAGGCATCGGTATCTGTTACTGCCATGTTCCGGTTTGAAAGATAAAGTAACGGGTAAAATTATGCATGTAGTTTCTGGCAATTCTCCCAACACCCGTACATATGTAAATAGCAACTATGCATGTAGTTTCTGGCAATTCTCCCAACACCCGCACATATGTAAGTAGCAACTATGCATGTAGTTTCTGGCAATTCTCCTAACACCCACACATATGTAAATAGCAACTCATGATGCATTTAATATCTATAGTATCTTTTTTATAGAAGAGGAGGCAAATGGACAGGAAGCTTCCCGATGGTAAGTGATCACCGCTGCTCATGGTTTTACATTACGAGGGGTCTTGCAGATGCAATACTTGTCCTTGATCTATTCTTCAATGGAGCCAGCACTAACACCAACACTTACCCTTTGGCCGCAACTGCGTGTATCGTCCTGAAGATATTAGCGCGCTAAGGCGCATGCAGTCAGAATGTTTGCAACGATGGCCGATAAAAATGAGTAAGTTCTTTAAAAAAAGAACTTACTCATGTAAGTTCTTATTTATAAAGTCCCTAAGTCTTAACCGTTCGGAAAAAACATGGCCTATAATTGACTCCACAGAGAAGTAGCATGAGGCAAAAATAGCCTCGAGAATCCACATTTATAGTTCCAGACATCGAATTGGTGAGGATGAGACCATGATGTATATAATACATTCTATACTTTCCATTGTCGGCAGTTAGTGAAATTCTAGAACTGTTATATACAATTGATAATGCACTTATGATTTAATGTTACTTCACAACATATATATTTTAGTATATTACCCAACCGGTGTTATAAGCTTCTTCAAGACGTAATATAAGTATATTCTTCAGGATATAATGTAATTAGATTACATCCTGAAGATGCTTAAAAAGTAAAACCGGTTGAGTTACATACTAAAAATATATATTACATATATATATTTAGTTCACAGCATTTATTGTATACTAGCTGTTACCAGCGACTTCGACCGCGCGGACTCCGTTTACTCCGTCTCCGTACGTTTTTTTTTGTCTCCGTACAAATGCTATCTCTATTCTTAGTATTTTATATTTCTTATTCCTTCTTTGTTCCCGGCTTCTGTTGCTCCCGGCTCCCGGGTCCTGGCTCCCGGCTCCGGGCTTTCGGCTCCCGGCTCCCGGCTCTCGGCTCCCGGCTCTCGACTCCCGACTCCCGACTCCTGATTTCCGATTTCCGATTTATGATTTCTGATTTCTTGGTCCACATGCATTTTCAAATCATGAGATAGGAGGGATATAGTTATAACTGCTACGCAACATGGAAGAACATTTTGTTTGCAGCCAGGACTGGAAGTCACTAAAAGACTATTATATATAATTTTATCCATATCAATATTATAAATGTAAAAGTATGTTTGGAGGGATGAATGGGTGGATGTTCGTTACCATTTTAGTACCGAGCTAAACCGATTTGGATGAAATTTGGCACAAATATAAATAATGATCTGTAATAGCATATAAAGTAATTTTAACCTAGAAAAATACATTGATCCCGTGGGATTCACCAGAATCTGTTAAAATGCAGCGGGCTACAAGGCGCAGCTAGTAATCTTATAATTTTAAAACTGAAAGTGTGGCAATTTATCTACGTTATTTTAAGTTTCCCAGTTTAACAATTTATACAACACATAATACAATTTTCTTTCAAGAATTATTTGAAACATAGTTCTGGATTTGCAGGTGTTTGTGCATTATAGGTGCTCTTATAGAAAATAAAGGTTTTGGGACTGTATCGCATACGAACTAGTGAAAGGTCACGCACAAAAGCGTCTTTGAGTTCGTTTCACGTTTTCTTATTCTTATATGCAAAACAATACATTATAGTTCTATTTGTACAGCTATCTCGTCACATTGTCATTTTTATTTCATTTGTTTAACAATTTATTGAAACGACAGAAAATATAACAATGACATAAATACAATATTCAGAATACGCATATACACACAATCCAAACATACAATCACATGTATTCAAAATGGTTGGTTTTGGGTATAATGTACAATATCTGGTTGACCGAGCTCGGCGTATATCCATATCTTGGGAACCGAGCTTTTCTTGGACCTGGAATCTTGATAAATCGATTCCTTGACCCGATAAACCCCTTATTTGTGACTTTCATGAAAATCGTTGGAGCCGATATATATATATATATATATAAATATATATATATATATATATATATATATATATATATATATATATATATATATATATATATATATATATATATATATATATATATATATATATATTCCATTTGGCTGCGGATTGAACTCTGATTTGATTGGGCGAACTGATGTAAAAGTACTGTAAATTAATTTTTGCTCGCGTGTGCATTAGCAGTTGTCCTCAATATTGGCAATACAATGCATGCGTCAGCATTTTCAGCCACATTCAACTCAAAGGAGGCCAAAGGAAGTATAACATAAGCCTCCATTTGAATAAAATGTTAATTTTAATAGCAAAGGCCAGAAAACTAAGTTGAAAGTAGGTTAGAAAGAATATCTTATATCTAAAGTATGTTAATTCTTAGTCTGTCGTCTTTAGGTGAAATCACGGATTTAACTGGATACGCCGTTCAAGGCAATTTCTTATATTTTCAGTGTAGCTGGCAATTTACACCAAAAAATACTCCTAGTGATTTTATTACTAATCATTATAGTAATAAAATCACTCCTGTGATATTTTTTAGACATATCTTCTTATTCGGCTCTGTGGTCTAGTGGTCCGGTGTTGATGTTGACTCGTCGTCTGAAAATCGGTTTCTGATAAAGACAACTTTGCCCAGGACTGGATAAGTGCTTGGCTGGCAACAGGCTTAATGCTATCTATCACATTGTTGGACTAAGTTGGTATCTTCAGCTACTTGTGGGTAAACTAATTGTATCGATGTCTATCTCTTCGAGAATATGGGCGTGAAGTTATTTATTTTTTTCTTATTAGAAACGCTAAAAAGCATCATGAAGTTGTATTATATCTGGAGGCAACCCTTCTAATACTTACTTGAAACTAAATTTTAAATACTGCTGTCATCTTCTAAGGTCTTACCCTCTCTTTCTAACACAGCTATATAAAAAGAGATGGCGAGTCCTCATAGACAGATATAATGTATATATATTTATTTCAATTGATTAATACGAGTGCTAGCTCCACCTTTACCTAATACTTCATGCAAAGCATAACATTCTATTTTTAACAAGTATTTCTATTTTTCACGATATGATACTCGTATATTTACAAATTTTTGACATTTATAATCGTGATGGGAGCATTTGCTAATATATATGGCTACACCACCGACCACACAGCCCATAGACACCTAATAATAGGCGATTGACTTGTGTCAACACATCTGACTTATAGTTCCGATGTAAATGTCCACGCGCCAATGAGTAGTGATTGGGTAATCAGTGTCGACCAATCAGATGCTCTGTACATTACTATCTTTCACTGTGGCCTTGAGTTAGCCAATTACGGCGTTGCAACCCCACTTCGTCTTACTTCAGCTAGTTGCCAGAATGCATTCAATACGGAAAATCAAATATTAGCCGTCTATAGGCTGTGTGGTCGGTAGGCTACACATTCCCCGTCCAACACTGTGTATTACTAATCATGTGGTCTAGATGTGTAATTGTACCATCCCCATCCTAGAATATTGTTAAATTAAAATTTTGTATCTTAAATGTAAGAACAGTTTGTATGTGAATTAAATTCCCTCTATCGCCATCCATTGTACGTAAAGCTCACGTAAGCCTCTTATGACCTGTCTGGCACGTAATGATACTAGTTATGCCTCGCAATTTTATCTTTTATCATAGAATAACAAAGAGATGGTTCTCTTGATAAAAAGAGATTACACACATCACCTTGAGACACCAATGCTAACGATGACTACCGAGTATTCTATAAACATCTTATAAATCGGGACACAGGCACTGACGCTATTGCGGCAGAAATATGTGAGGTTTCGGTAGTATTAAACCAATGTTGAGGTTCATTAAGGCGATTACAGCTGCGAACGACCTTGAGTTGCTAACAGGAGCAGCGCAAATATTATTTAGCGCGCTGGCATGGTCCAAAGTCAAAGAGTATTTACAGTGGATGCAGATACCTACGTTTTAACATTTTTGTTCACCTATATGAACTTTTATCATCGTGAATCGACTGAATGTTGTCAAACTCAAAACCAATAACCAGTAATCGCTCATTTATTGATTACATATACATTCATTTTAGAAAAACGATAAATATCTAAAGAAAAAAAAATATACCGAAAATCGATAAAAACAATCATATAACAAATTTACACAATAATAACAGTTACGTATCCTATTTCTTTGAAAGTGTTGTAATATACAATACATCCCGTGTAGCACTTTAATACATACAATCAACAATTAATATTTAACAAAACCTTTCAAAATTGATTTTGTAAAATGTAATCTCTTGAATAATATTTTAAAACTAACTAGCTTCTTAGTTTTTGTTTCAAAATCTCGTAATAAAAAAGAAGATATATAAATTGATTTAATGTTATAGAGGAAACTACTAAATAAGTTGGTTTATTTAGACTATTTGAATGTATAATATATTTAATTTATTTATTTTTAGTTGCGAAGTCCTTACCACCTTCAAATAGTACCAGTTTTTATTTTTTTTTTCTTTAGAGTTTTGCTTTTTATTCGCTTGCTTGAATTATCTTCGTTGTTTATATGTTTTATTTTTTTTATTTTTGTACATTTATACAAAATATTGACAAAATACTTATCTATCTATAGCTAATAAAAAATTCAAGCGTAAACGTAGGTAAGTACATGAATAGTCTCAAAATATTATTCAGCGTCTACTCGCAAACAAAACTATTTATAAAGTACTAGCTTTCAGCCCCATTTAATACCCTCTTTTACCTCTTTAAGAGATAAAACTCACAGCATCCTTACATGCACGTTTATTTAATTGAATTAAAGAACATGACTAATAAATTTGAAGAGATTTTGATTAAACATATTTTTTTTTACAAACTTTACCACTTTTTTCATCGTTCACTCGTATTCATTTAATTGTATTAAAAATCATAAATACTAAGTTTTAAATAATTTCTACAATATTCTACAATAAACAATTTTTTTTTATACAAACATCAATGCTTTTTTTACCCTTTAAGGAATGAAATTTAAAAAAATCCCCAAATATATGATTCTTAAATTGTGTTGAAGAACGTAAGTGCCGAATTTCAAGTTATTTCGACCATAAACGTTTGATTTTTCATATAAATTGTAACACACATTTTTACTCCTTTAATGGTGAAACTTCTAACATTACATGCATGTTTCTTCAATTTCGATTGAAGAGCATAAGTACTAAAAAATCCGAAAATTCGTACATCTTATAGTAATGCAATAAATAAACAATTCATTTTTGATACAAACTTTAAAGCCTCTTTTTACCTCTCTATGGGCTAGAATTCAAAAAAATATTAAATTTGTATTTAATTTTTTTTTCCAGTTAAAGGATCATTTAATTACGGCATATCATTCATTTCAACTCAAAAATGACAGAGTTTCATACAAACTTTCACCCCCTATTTCACCATCATAGGGGATGAATTTAAAAATCCTTTCTTATTCCTTATCTATATCATAAGAGCAACATCTGTAAAAAAACAGCCTTCTCGGTCCAAGCTCATTATCTACTATAAAAAAACATCCAAGCGTAAACGAAATGTTCAATTTCCAAACGGCACAACCTTACTATTGTGCCAAACGTTCTATCTGTACTATTGCTCTTTGACTCGAATATGGAGAGCGGAGCATGCTAACATGCGACACAACCTCCCCGTATGAACGCTACCGGGAGACTGACTTTCGACGCGAGCGCTGTCCGCGAATTAAATAATAAGGTTTTTATTGATTTAATAGCACACTATAATGATTTTGTAAAATTTTGAACTTAAATTTTATCAAGCAATAAATTGTCTGTAATAAAAAGAAAAAATCATCAAAATCGTTACAGTAGTTTGGAAGTTATAGGCAAATTTTTGCGTAAAAATAAGAAAGATATTCGATTTTTTTTTCCGTCAAAAATAACAATAAAATTTAAAAAAACGAACTTAAAATTTAAACTTAATTATATTATACGCATAATGCATATTTTTTTTAAATTATTGGACCAACCGGTTAGCAGTAGTAGGCTTTCAAAGAGGTGTCTATTTCGTAGTTTGGCATTACCTATCGCCTTAAGCGTCAACAAATACTGGGTTATTCCTTTTTATTGGACTAAATTACTATAACTTCTTGATTTTTATTTATTTTAGTTATAAGTTTATTAGTTAAAGTTATGTTTTGTTTTTAAATTAGAATATAATTTAACTTAGAATTTTAACTTAGGTATTACCATGTCGATGAACTTAGCATATAATTTGTTTTGTCTATACATAATTTTTTTTCTTTCACTCTTTCTTACATACGCCTGAAATGTTACGGAACTCTACCATCTAGTACATACCTTGATACTCACAACCAGTTGCATTATAATTTTTTTGTGTTAATAGTATGTTACAAACACTCGTACTGTTTTACTTAGATCTAAGTAAAACAGTACAAGTGTTTGTTACATACTATTAACATAAATTAACATGGAGTCTTACCAAGTGCCGACGACATTCACTGTTCAAATTATATTTTTTTTTTTTTGATTTCGTTCCATCTACGTTTGGGAAAAATGTATTTTTTCGAAATTAAAAGAAACTGTCTTTAAGAAATAATTATCTTGATCCCGTCGGCTGTTCAAACTTCATGACTATTTTTATATCATAAGATAACAAGCAAGGATGGTTAGGACAGCCGTCACATGTAGACACCAAATGTATTAATGGTGCGTTGCTATGTTTCTAGCGAGCTGGTATTACCACATGTATGACAGTGAGAAGCAATGACGCTATTGCAATACGAATACAATAGGTAAGGGGATATTACCTTTCCTAGGCAAAACGTTGCAGAACTCTCTACCATGTATATACATATGGGAAATTCTTGCCTTTTTTACAATTTTTTACCCTAATTTTGAATGCATACATATCTTCACGCCAGATGCCTTACGGGGTAGGCAGACAGAACCGAGTGCCATATATCACAATCCTTGCAGGCTGAATTTGAATGAATGAATGAATACACTTTATTGCGCACCAACTAATACAAGAATATTAAATATTTTACAATTATACTAAGTAGGTACATGGGTACACAAAGGCGGTCTTATCGCTAAAGAGCGATCTCTTTTATTTATAGAATAAAGGGGGCAAACGAGCAGGAGGCGCACCTGATGGTAAGTGATTACCGCCGTCCATGGACAGCCACATCACCAGAGGTCTTTCAGCAGGGTTGCCGGCTTTTTAAGTAGGAGTATGCTCTTTGCCAGATCTCTGCCAGACAACCTTTGGGCAAAGGATATACTTTCTTAATATTTAAACTTGGGAATATGGCGCTACCAAAATAAACTGCATAAACTATACAATGTTACAAAATACAATAGAGTAAATAAATATATCAAAATATATGCACAATGTATAACATACTAACAAACACATATAAATAAATATTAAAGAATTAATACATCACGCAACAAAGAGAAAACACACACACACACACACATATATATATATATATATATATATATATATATATATATATATATATATATATATATATATATATATATATATATATATATATCGTAACAATTATGTGTGTGTGTGTGTGAAAATGAGTGTAACTCATCATTTTTCCCTAATGTGTCAAAAGAAGTATAACTTCAAAAATGTAAAATTTAAGAAAATACACAAAATAAGCAAGGTATATAAGTGCCACATATCCTGCGAAATAAATGACTGGTGCGAAAGTTCTACGGGCGCGACGAGCCCGAGCAAAATACGCTTTACATTGAGTGTCGTGAAAATAAGAAAAAATCATAAAAGGCAATTTTTGCATTTTCCACATAAAAAGAAATTACCGTCATGACCAGAACGAAAAAATGGCGTTTTTTAATTTTTCGGTACACCGTCCTGAACTGGACGAATTTTTATGAAATTTGACATGGGAATAGTCAATGATACGGGGTAAAAAAATAGGTCATTTTTTTCAAAAATTAACCCACAAGAGGCTGAAATGGATATAAATTTGTATAAAAAATTATATTGATTGATTTGTTCGCGGACAAAGCTGCGTGAGTGAAATAGTGAAATAAGATACTAAGAAAGCCAAATTCTTTGGAAAAACTTTTCACTCATACTCTCTCAAAAGCTACAGCTCTTAACAAAGTTACTTTTGTAGACGGCTTTCAAAGTGAAGGCGGATTATTCTCACAGATATACAATCTTTGGCGGGATCGTAGTGACTTGATTATTATAATATGATAATGTTCATAAAAGCTCCGTAACTCGTAACAAAATGTACTTTTTGTAAAAAAGGTATTACAACATCTCAGATTGTTTAAAAGTAAAAAAAAACCTGAGTCCAACTAGTCATTATACCAATTTCTTTTTAACTTTTTTGTATTATGAAATGATTAATAATACAAAAATATAAAAAAAATAAGGAACTCGGTAGGAGTTTCTTCCACCGGATCTTCTAAATGTGCGGCCGCATCCGATCCGTTAGTAATGCTGAAAATGGCGACTCGTTAAAAATATTTGAAGAAATAAAAGTAGTTTTTGATTTCATTTGATTTAATT
This sequence comes from Apodemia mormo, assembly GCA_036924255.1. Classification (NCBI taxonomy): domain Eukaryota; kingdom Metazoa; phylum Arthropoda; class Insecta; order Lepidoptera; family Riodinidae; genus Apodemia; species Apodemia mormo. The sequence goes on from JAUPFN010000004.1 coordinate 5,468,220, forward strand.
TTGGAAGAAAAAGTTTTACGAATAAGAAAACGGATTAATTGAATGTGTACGTTGGTTTAGTGTTTAGCCCGATTGTCAAATAGGCTCCGGATATTATTTTTCAGATAAAAATATAAAACTATTTTGTTTTATATTTTTATCTGCAAAAAAAATTATTTATAAAAATTCTAACGCCCTATCTCATAACTAGTGATGTGCTGGATATCCGTATCCGTATCCAGGGACATCCGAGGCAGAAGAAAGATTCGTAAACGTATCCGTATCCGTTCATCTTTACGCGAATCTTGGATGGATATTCTATATTATTAGATTTCATCACATGTGCAAACATTCTAAACAAAGAGTGAAATTCTTTTAAATTCAGTCTAAAAGAAAAAAAAAATATTTCTTAAGATGACATTTGACTTGATTTGCAAAAATCAAATATCTAAACATTATTTTAAACTGAGTCTTTTTTGTATATAGAAACAAGGTACTTTAGGGTCTTTAAAATTATGTTAATCACAAATCTATGTGATTTTTTTTATATCATTAAATAAATAAAATAAAAAAGAGAAATTCAGTCTAAAAGAAAAAAAAATTTCTTAAGATGACATTTGACTTGATTTGCAAAAATCAAATATCTAAAGATTATTTTAAATTGAGTCACTGATTATTCCTTAAATTGTATATAGAAACAAGGTACTTTAGGGTTTTTAAAATTATGTCAATCACAAATCTATATGATTTGTTTTTTTTTTATATATCATTAAATAACAAACAAACAGTACAACGGTACAACTCCTGATAGTAAGAGACATCGTCGCTTATAGACATCAAATATGGTAATGGTGTGTGGTTCTTCGTGTAGCGGGATGGAAATTCCACCTTTTTAAGTCTCCCGGCTATCTTACCCTCCAAACCGGAACACGACAATTACAAGCATTGCCGCTATTGCGGAAGGAATAGGTAAGGCGGTGGTACTAAAATCCCGGGCGAGACATTGCAAAATTCTACCACCTAGTAGTCGTGATACATATAACCCATTGCTCGCCTTTTACAACCTACCTGATAGATCAGCAGTTGGTCTATTCGTCAGAGCCTGGACCAACACGGAGGTTTATAAACATAACATAATATTAACTAAAGAAAGTTATAACCTGGTAATTATATATTATCTTTAAATACTCGTAGTATTTAAATGCCTGACTGAGTATTAAAATTATTGTTAGAAATTAAGATCCGTGTCCGCATTCGTGGATCTTAACATAAATAATCCGTATCCGTATCCGTCTCCGCGGATCTAGCTTCTTAACGATCCGGCACATCTCTACTCATAATTAAATAAACTACTTAGCTTACCCGTTACCGGAGTATTTTTTATATCATGAGACCGGAGTATTTTTTATATCATAACAAACACATGAAAGATGAATAAAAAGGGTTTCGTACCATTATCTTTAAAAAAATATGAATAAAACGCGTTTATTGTATGGGGTAAAATAAACGTGTGTGTCTCGAGCCAGTCGGGGTCTTTGAGTCAGACAAAACTGATATTGAGGTTATTTCAAGGTTCTTCTCGAAAATCCAAAATCTCAGGAGCAGCTTGGAGTGACGGATGATGTCTTATCACCCCGACCATGAGCAAGTTAAGCTGTCGGTTACCATTATCGATAGAAATAGGAGATAATCGTCATTAGATTAGCAAAACACAGTGATAGGGTTCACTACTGATCACACCAGCTGACAAACCGGTGAATCGTGTTTAACCAGGAAGTCTGTAGACGTTTGGTTCATTTTGACTACTTCGCAAGGGAAGCGCCTTGATGATTTATTTTAAGTATTCTGTCATCATAATTCAGAAATATCCTCTGATAATCAAGAGCTTTATAATATGTTTGAAATTAAAATGTATGTATTAAAAAAAGAAAAGTTATGTATTAAACATTGTTAAAAAGCAGGTTGGTTAAAATTTATAGGTCATTTTTCAACTTCAATTCCTATCTCTAGGGAAATAGCGCGCTAAGATTATTGAAAAGTTATTATCTTTGACGTCAAAGAGAAATACATAAGAAACATTCTTGGAGTTGTTCTTGGAGTCTTAAATGGTTTGGAAAAAGTTATCTTTGCTATGCCGTATTTATGCATTTGTGTTTGGGACAGGAATCAATATACGAATAGTTTATTTTGCTGAATTCCCTAATAATTAAATTAATAATTGAATTCTCTAATAATAAATATTAACGTTATCGAGTCGTCAGTTTCGACTATTTGATAACATTTAGTGGAATGTTGAATAGATGATAGTTATCTCTTTTCATAAGGGGATTTGTTGTCTTTAAATATAAAAAATCTGTAAACCAGTTGACCTTACAGGTCATCTACGTCTAAATTTAGCCATTATGAGCTCAAAGGAGCAAAATATACCAAAACATAGATTTATGGGCACAAAGAGTTCAAAAATCTAAAATTGATTAAAAATTTAAGCATCCTTATTTTTGTACTGCTGTATATTTTCAAAATGGTGATCGGGTTTGCCTAATTTGCTGATACCTAATATATTTATTTGAAAACCTTGTATTTGAAGTGTTAAGGCTATATTAAGTGTTATATCAGTCCGAAGTTTGCGGAACTAGTTTGGAATTCCAAACCCTTGGGAAATAACACGCTAAGATTATAGAAAATTATCCTTGACACTTGTGAATTTCCTCGCTACAAAGTTCTGGTACATTGCACTTGTAAACTCATAGTATAATCCTATTTTATCCTACTTCCTACTAATATTATAAATGCAAAGCTTGTGAAGGCGAATGGATGTATGTATGTTTGTGACTCTTTCATGCAAAAACGGGAGAACCGATTTAAATTAAATTTGGCACACATATACAAGATGGCCTGGAATAGCACATAAGATACTTTTTATTAAAGTAGCAAGTTTCTATGATAAGTCACATTTATATAGCAGTATATTATACCTTGCAAGCTGTTTAGTGCCAGATAACACTGATGAGGCTAATAGACATATTAAGAACGTGTATTCGAATTGCGACGAAAACTTCATGTTTTTAAATTTTTTCCAGAGCAATATCGGAATAATGTCAGCAGATTATTAAAGAATATTTCAGTTTTGCAAAATTAAGTCTTGATTTACTCGGCATAATTTAATGCACTACAGAGCAAGAATATTAATTTTGACAACGCGAACGGTTTTTTAAAACGTAGACAATCCGTTCATAGCGTTTTACGACGTGACGTATTTTTACGAAAATAGGTGTCAGAGTTATCCTTCAGCATGAATACAACCACCGTAATTCGCCAAAATATTTTATTTTATGAATTTTTCCGACAAGATATATGGTCCTAAAGTGCAACACAGAGCCAAAATGACGAAAATATTGTTGTTAGGTATTGTACAGTGGTTTGGTTCCGTACAGAGTAAAATACAAGTTCAATATTATGTTTATTGAACGCTTAACTTATACTAAAATGGTTTAATGGTAAAAATGGTGAAGTATGGTTAGGTGAGCACGCGAACCGATTGGCGGCTTGACGCGAACTGTTTAAAATATGTAAATTATAATAACGCGTGGCGACTTATACGCTGACAATGCCAAACGTGATGTACGGCACTGTCGACAAGCTGTTGCCCGTACAGGTATTAAAAAATAATATAAAAAAATTACAAAATCAATTTACTTTAAGATTTTTTTTCCACCAGTAACTATTTCAATAGAAACCTAACAAATTTATTATATGTGAACTAAGATTAAATTTGATATACTCTTTTTTTCTGTCCGTTATGTGAACTCATTTATGTAGACGAATTATTTTAAAAACACTATAAATCCTTGCGCGCAATCGTTTGCCGATCAGGATTTTGAACCTGCGGTAAATCGAATAATCAAGACTTAATCTTGCAAAAACTGTAATATTCTTCGAATATCCTGTTCACATTATTAGGATATTACACTAAAAAAACTTGAAACATGAAGTTTTCCTTGCGAATCGAATACACGCTCTTAAGGTCTAAACTACTAATTTCTATACTCGGACAGATACTTAAGCCTAGTTTTTACTTTGATTAGCGCGCGTGCGTCTAACGCAGGTGTTTAGTGCAAAATCCCGAATACACTTTGCTTAGTGCGAGTGTTTAATGCAGGTGCTTACTATTAAGCAGAATATACGTGAAAATAGCCGTTAATTAGTGTGAGTGGATTAGTAATCATCGTCTATTCACTCCATAGCTAATCAAAGTGTAACCGGGGTCTAAGCCAAAGTTAATAAACCCTAAAGCGACCGCCGAACGTAGGTATGAAAAGTGAAGTACACGATACAGGAGATTGATTTCTGTATCAATTTATTTTATACTAGTTGTTGCCCGCGACTTCGTCAGAGCGGACTTCGTTTATTCCGCATAGCTTCTCCCCCATGGGTGATGGCGTGATATGTAGCCTATATGTTGACTCGACCTGCTAGTAATATTCATGCAAAATTTGAAGTAAATACATGCAGTACTTTTTGAGTTTACCCCGGACATACATACAGACAAACAGGCAACCAGACGAAAATTCTAAAAACTATATTTTTGGCTTCGATATCGATTGTAGATCACGCTCCAAGTATTCCTTTAAAAAAATATTCAATGTACAGTTTTGACTTTTCTACGATTTTATTATATGTATGTAATATTATGTATGTAATATATATATATATATATATATATATATATATATATATATATATATATATATATATTGCCGCTGTTAAGGTGTTAAATTACAACAAGAGATGGTGAGATGATTGCCCTCATAAAGATTCTGATGAGAGCGATTATATTATTTTACATATTACGTATTGTATTTTTTTGCATGTTCACTTATCTCGCAAAAGTTCAGCGTTACGATCATATTTAAAAAAATTGTTGACATATTAAAAAAAATGTAAAAGTTTTATTCAGTGACGCTGACAACATTTGAAAAATTCAACTTTCTATCGCTTCAACGAGCATTCTATCGCAAAAATAATAGAATTCTTTTCGATTTAAATTTTTTCACATTGAGTTTTTGTGCAAAGAGTTTTTATAAACGGAAATGGACATACTGACAAGAGTTGGTCCAGTTTCAAACTAGTTCATGAATGATGAAGGCTACGAACAAAGTATCGATTTGGAGTTTAGTTTTAACAGGATTCGATGGATGGTGGATTGTTGAGAAATAAGAAATATTATGTTCAAATTTACCTTCGTCTGTAATTTTTAGTAAAAAAGCAATAGACTATATTTTGATTTTTAGGGTTCCGTACCAAAAAGGTAAAAAGGGGACCCTATTTACTAAGCCGCCGCTGTCTGTCTGTCCATCTGTCTGTCTGTCACCAGGCTGTATCTCATAAACAGGAATAGCTAGAAAGCTGAAATTATCACAAATTATGTATTTTCGTTGGCGCTATAACAACAAATACTAAAAAAAATATTAAAATATTAAGGCCAATCATCATACAATAATCGTGTTTTTTCGTATTTTTGTGCTCAGTCTTAATTATTAACAGGTAGACGCTTAAAATTTTCACAGAATAATATTTAGTTGTATATTACATTTAAAATTATTGAATAAAAATAATGTATACATTAATGGAGGGCTCCCATACAACAAACGTAATATTTAAGCATTTTTTACTCGATCTTATTAAACAGGTAGAAACTTGAATAGGGATGATACGGAACCCTTTGTGCGTGAGTCCGATTCACACATGGCCGGTTTTTTATATCATAATATAGCAAGCAAGCAGATGGCTTTTCTGATGGAAAGAGATTACTATCTATCTACAGTCTATAGGCAGACATCAAAGATGTTAATGGTGCGTTGCTATCCATGTGGCAGGGTCGTAATGCCACGTATATATTCTACCAGATACCTTACTCTTCAAACCGGAACACGACAACGGCAAGGATTGTAGTTATTGCGTCAGAAATAGGCAAGGCGGTAGTACCAGACCTTGGCGAAGCCTTTTTTACTTAGGCTTAGGTGGTAGACCTAAGAGTTACGACATTACCTAAGCATAACCACGCCAGGTTCCCTTGGGGGTGGGCAGAGTAAATCGAAGGTCTATAGACTTTTCGGTTCACCGCGATTCAACGATTTGTCAGTTGGCGAGATAATTGGTGATCATCATCGCCGCATTTACCGTCATATTAACGATTATCGTCTATTTCTAGCAATAACCGAGACCAACAACTTTACGTGCTCATCCGAGGCACGAGAGTGGTAATACACCACTCCGCCAGACTCCGAGCTGCTACTGAGATTTTAGATTTTCACGAGTAACCTCGAAGAAACCTAAATTTTCCAATTGAAAACAAGTCGGGTAAAAACACTTTTAACCGACTTGGGAATCGAATCCGGGACTTCATGATCTGAAAGGGATAGGCTATATCCTCAACCACGACGCAGTCACTATATAAGTATGAAATAAAACATAAAACTTTGAATGCTTGGTGTATGAAAAATGACATAATACAGGTTTCAAGAAGAAAGGTATCGATTAATATACAACATTTTTATAAGATTGTGTATTTCTAAATTATTTTTATATATAAAGGTACGAGACAGTCCAATAAATACTCGTAGACTCGCCAAATTGATAGATACTTAGGTATTATCTATTCAAAGAAAATTAGATTTTTAAGTTATTCAATATTTTATTGCAAAAAATAGGTATTTGCCACAAATATAATATCCTTTATTTTCGTAATGTCATAATAATGCCGAGCACTTTATGAATTGAAGAACGAGCAGCAATAATTGATGCAATAATTATTGTTAGATAAACTTCATTTGATAGAAAACGTTACATTTATTTAATGTTAGTAGAACTGTTTTTTGTACTGGTATGTTGGCATGATTTCGTGTATTCACTTCTTTTTTTAGTGTTGTTGCGGCTGTGATGAAGTTTATATGTGTGTAAAGAGCGCGCGGGTAAGTTATACCCGGCCACAACGGCCAAGTAAAATTTATAAAGACCACATGTTTGTCGTTTTTTATTGTTTATTTTATAAATTGCATATTGTTTTTCACAGTTTTATGAACCATGTCTTATGAAAAGGAACAAAGTCGATTCCTAGCCTTATTTGAACAAGCTAGTTAGTGAAAATGAACAGTGTAGTGCAGAAGTCTAGGCAGTGATATAGAACAAGAATGCAGCAATGATGAGCAAGAAACAATTGTTTCAACAAGAACCAGCAATTTTATATTTGTAAAGACAATTTCACTCAATAGTCTTCGCAACCACCTTGCACGAACGCCAAATAAAACAAGGCATAACTGCAATCAGTGTAACAAGTCTATCTGTATGCAAACATTATCCCAGTATACTAAAGTTGCGTTGATCTCGATAGCGAATAAGTCGGTACATTAGTAATAATTAAGTTTTGTTATTAATATTTATGTTCTAAAGGTAATGTTATGCTTTGTACCTAAATGTTAATTACTTTTTGTTTTTTTGATTTTGTGAGTTATGTTCTAAAATAATGATCTCAGGTAAAGAAGTTTTAATTTGATTATAATATGCTCATTTTATAATAAATGTTTAATTTGTATTAACAATGTTTATAATTACCTATTTCCCTAATATATAAAATGAATATTGATATAAGATTGATTCAGTGCGTAATAATATACATGGGTAAAATTTACCCGGCCACAACAACTAAGTTCTATTTAGTAGCCACAATGACGCCGGGTTAATAAAAAAAAATAAACATTACACACACTACATTCATTTGATATACATGATAATATACACACAAGCATGTATAATAATATGTTAATGATTAAAGTCAGTTGTCAAACTTAGAAGTGATTATTATTTTGCCTATGGTCAAGAGTCTTAAATATAAAAGTAATATGATATTACGTTGGATTTTGCTTGTTACGATCACAAGAGCCATTTCGTGGACTTGCTTGGTATCGTTATTTCAAATATCGTTATTGCGTGCCTCTCTTGTTCTAGTTTTTACAAATGAACTTAAAACGTGCCGCACACGCGCCACCTGTCCTTTGGTAGCATCCGACTTGCGCGGCATTCTTTGATAATAGAATTTACTTATTTGTAGGTGTTCTCATACTTAATGTATGAAAATACCATTTAAGATAACTTTTTTATTGGGAAAACTAATCAATTAATATCCATAAAATAATAACACATATGTAGCCGTATTAAGGTACTAAATAACACCTTTAATTATCCGCCAAGGTTTTCTTTACACACCGTATAAATACCGTTATACACATAGCTAATGCTAATAGTGCGTTGTTTCCGCGTCTCGGAAGGCAACGCACTATTAGCATATAGTGTGTCTATACACACGACTGATCTGACTGTGCCACAGACCACATAAATACTAACAGGCACGCCATTGGGTAGAAAACGTCGCCGCGCATTTGAGCAAACGTTCCTATTACTGTCTAAAATAATTATACATTTGTAGGTTATATTATATTGTGAAAAATACAAACAAACCACGTTGTGCTGTTTTACCGTACCGAATGAGCTTACAAGGTTTAAAAATTTCCCTTGAAATGATTTTATTTCATACGTTAAAGTAGTATAACTCTGTATTTCTATGTGTAATTGTAAGCTACACTGAAAAACCTAGAAAATGTCTTAAAAGGTGTATCCATTTAATCCGTGGACTGCGCTATGCGTGACGCGGGGATGGAAAGAGACAATCATAGTATATATCTATATACCATACTATGCTTGTCCCTTTCCATGAGGAAAAACATCAGGGAATATAAAAAACCGGTCAAGTGCATGTTGGACTCGCATACCGAGGGTTCCGTACAAACTTATAGGTGACCTAGCTACATATGTTTTTTGATTGTCTTGTGAAATCACAAAATATGAGACATAAACGGTTATGTATTTGATCGTGTTTTTGTTGTTGTGTTGTAAATAAAAATTCACGGCTTTCGGAATTATTCCCGTTGTGTCTTTTTGCCAAATTTCATAATTCTAGGTCAACGAGAACTATCCTATATAAACCTTGGTCCCAAGAACAATTTTTTTTTTGATTGATAACGAGCTGAATTTTTGTGAACAGCTTCGTTTTGACGAGACAACCATCTTTTCTATCTTCGAAAAATCTCGAATCGGGTAAATAATAAAATTATGGGGCTTTAAAAATTTTGATTCAGTGAAGGAAAAATATTTATTAATAACAATAATTATTTTTCGACTTAAACGCTTGATACTATGAATTTGTTTTCAAGAAACTTTTGTTCTACACATTCAATGGTTTTTCTGATGAGTCTCCCACTCTAAAGTTTCGGAATTATGAAATTTTTATATTGATATTAATCAATTTAAAAATAATCTAATTTCTTACAACAGCTTGTTAATTAAATTATTATTGTTATTCAAAGGTTACATTTTCCTCCACGTAAAGTAGAAACTTTTCTTAGTCCAACACTTTAAACTTTTCTTTTTATCTATATTTATTAGTTACCCGATTCGAGGTTTTTCGAAGATAGAAAAGATCGTTGTATCGACAAAACAAAGCTGTTCACAAAAAATCAGCTGTTTATTATCCAAAAAAAAGTTTGTTTGTGGGAACACGGTCTATTAGGTTTTAATTTTTAGTTGATAGGTTTTTAAATCGCAAAAAATTGCACAATATGCGATGTAGTCAAAATAACTTTTGATCGTGTTAACTAATTGCAAGTTTGCTTCTTTTACAGCTAAGAGGGACCGTAGACTCGAGTATTTGATATAAATTCCAACTTAATACTTTTTTTCGAGAAAAAGGGTTTTGACAGACAGACAACGAAGTGATTCTATTAGGGTTCCATTTTTTCCTTATGATGAACCCTAAAACATAAACTCATTTCCTTGCTTCACTTTGATTTTTATTTTGATCATTTGTTTCCTTTTATTTCGAAGTTAAAAGACAAATAGGACATGAAGCAGATTTTTATTAAATTTCGCTTCCAATTTAACGCACATTCGATAGAAGCAAATCAAACACGAGTAATTTGTCGAATGATCAGAGAATTAGATGATATTGCGTCGTATTTCTCGAAGATCCATTCAATAAGGTTAATTTAATACACACGAATAGCCAGATGAAAAGATGGTTAGTGGAGTAGGAATATTCTGGAATGTAACTTAAGTGACGTAATACGGTTGCTATACATTTGCGTTCTCGTACTTTCAACAATAGGTACTGGATATTATTCAAGGCTATATTTTACAAGAATCATCGCAGAGTCACAATATCTTTTTGTGAATCTCTGCAAATTTTTTCGACGGTCTTTGTTATTGTGTATAGCAATTCGATCCGATACTAGCGATGAAGTCGTTGTATTTAAAGAATAACTTATACTAGTTATCGCCTGCTGATCGAAATTTGATCATATAAATGATCATAGAGTATACAATACATACACACAAAATGTTAAAACCATAAAAATGCTACGAAATGAGACTTTTACAATCAGGTTAAGCCTGATTGCGCTTGCATCACGGAAGTTTGGAAAATGCTGGATACTGTTTATCCTGTATATCGAGCTGACAACACTCAACCCTACCTGACGCCAATATTGACATCGAACAACGGCAATATGTTGTCGTCTACCCAATGCCTAACCATACCATAATCAACCTTACCATAATTTTTCACACCAGGGACTAATGGTGACGATAGATAAATACTTACTCCAGTGCTTGCACAATCGTGGGCACACCAGACCACAGAGCCATCTTGCCACTGTGAGATCAGTGGTTTCTCTACCTTTACGCTTAGTCTATGTTACACATAAAACATCCAAGCATCTTTCATTCATTGCATATTTTAATTCGTACTTATCTTACAACCAAACTTTTGTACTATGGTTTCATACTGTGAACATTCAACCTATTTAACGTCCATGACGACGATATCCACACGACAACTTCGTCACCTACAAATCTTTCTCCAAGTAGGTACATTTTATAAGTTGGTTGACTATTTCTTAAACACATGTAAAGCCATCTAAGCCTTATTTTTTGCTTTAAATTTCATTATATTTACTACTACCGTGATTTTTTCCCCACCTTTAAAACCAACCATTTAGGTGGCAGAGGTGTGTCTTCCACATTTGGCGCTAGCAAATATTTCAGAAATAAATCCGTTAATCGAGAAATTGTTCTCACAAATAGACAACATTTTTTTAAAAACTTATTTAATGATATCCCACACCATGGGGTATAAGAGAAAAATCCCCACGTTAAATGTAGTCATAAGATAGCAAACAAGCAGATGGGTCTCTTGATAGAAAGAGTCAACTATCGCCTATACACAACAAAGATGTTAATGGAGCGTTGTTATCTTGTGGCGAGATCTAATGTCACGTGCAAACACCGTTCAAACCGGAACACGACAGCAACAAGCACTGACGCTATTGCGGCAGGATTAGGTAAGGTAGTGGTATCAAACCCGGTCGAGACAATATAGAACTCTACCGCCTAGTAGCCACGATGGTAGTGACTCGCATAGCCAATCGGTCGCCTTTTACGACCTGCCTGGCAGAACGGCAGTTGGCCTATTCTACAATGGAGCGCAAGACCAACACGGGGAAAAATTTTGCCGTGAATAATATGTATATTCATGCCAAATTACAGCTTTCTATTAGGTACTAAGGTTCTCGGAGCTAGACTGCGGACGGACGGACGGAAGGATGGACGGACATAGCGAAACTACGAAGGTTCCTAGTTTACTTCGGAACCCTAAAAATCCCTATCCGTTTGTACTAAATCCCCGTGTTGGTACCGGGCTCTTTGAAGAATAGGCCAAGTGCCGTTCTGCCAGGCAGGTCGTAAAAGGCGACCGATTTGCCCGACCGCCCGGGTCTGGTACAACTGCCTTACCTATTCCTGCCGCAATAGCATCAGTGCTTGTCGCTGTCGTGTTCCGGTTTGGAGGGTAAGGTAGCCGGTAAACTTATGCATTTGGCATTAGACCTCGCCACAAGATAGCAACGCACCATTAACATCTTTGGTGTCTATAGGCAATGGTTGACTCTTGCCATCAGGAGACCCATCTGCTTGTTTGCTATCTTATGATATAAAAAAAATATACCGAAAAATACGATCCGTCACAAAGATCGATTTACGTAAAACATACACAGCTGTATCCATCACACAAACAAAACCCATTTTTTTTAAAGTGGGTCTCTGTATTGGCCCACACCATACACAGGGACCAAAACTCATCCATGTATGAAGATTCAAAAAACATTGCCCTACTTTTGGTTAGGAAAAGTTATATTGTAAAGAAAAGACATTTTGATCTACATTAACGATAACAGTTCATAAACGCTGAACATTCCATTTCCAGGCAACGATGTAGCTCGGAGTAAATCGCAGCTAACAAAAATTTATTTCAATATCGTATGCTTCAACAGTAGAGAAACGAAGTTCATATTACTGAAATTGCTTTAATGGATACCTCAAGAAAAATATAGTTAATCTAAACACTAAAGATTTTGACCCGTTACCTCTCCTCGACACAGATAACCATAGCACATACATTAGACTCCACCCCTCCCCACTCCGTCACTAAACTTACACAAGTTTGCCAAGTTTTAGTTTTTTTTTATAACATGAGATAGCAAACAAGCAGATGGGTCTCCTGATGGAAAGAGTCAACCATCGCCTACAGACACTGTTAAGGGTGCGTTGCTATCTTGTGGCGAGGTCTAACGCCACACGCATAAGTTTACCGGCTAACTTACCCTCCAAACCGGAATACGACAGTGACTATTGCGCTACTAACTGACGCTATTGCGGCAGGAACAGGTAAGGCGGTGGTACCACACCCGGTCAAGTCGATGCAGAACTCTACCACTTAGTAGTCACGATGGTTGTGATACGCATAGCCACTCGGTCGCCTTTTACGACCCGCCTGGCAGAACGGCAGTTGACCTATTCTTCAAAGAGCCCGGGACCAACACGGGGATTTAGTACAAACGGATATCATTAAGAAAATCTGGTATTTACATATGAACATTGCCAGGTAAGTAAAAGCTGGTGAACTTCGAATTAGGAATTAGCAACATCAGACCAAGGTCACCATGTCATTGCAATATAACTTAAGTAGCAGGATACAATATTTAATATCGATAAATCCTTTAGAAGTGGTTTATTTCTGTCATCAGTTTGAAAAGATCTTGAAATGGCTGAAGAGATTTTATTGAATCATAGCTAAGAACCATCTGGCAAAAATAGAGCTTTCATTTTAAAAAAACCGCAATCAAATTGGATTATCCGCCAGGCCGCTAAAATGCCAAGGACAGACACATAGATACGCACATACACACATACATTCCTGAAACTTATAACACCTCTCTTTTTGCGTCGGGGTTTAAAAATGTGATAGTTACATAAATTATGAAAAAATGAGGTTTTTATAAATAAAAAAAATGTGCTTTATATATAGCCAATCAATTTTTGAATTTCTACAATATTTTAAGACTTAAAAATTGCGAATAATATCGTTTCAAAAATCAAAGTCGAATCAAATTTCCAAAAGTTACAGCTTTTTAAAAATCAAAATTTTATTGCTTACAACAAACTTCATATTTTTAAATAACTTTCTGGCTAATATCCCCATTGATTTAAAAATTTAATCAGCTTTTCTCCTTAAAGAACTGAGTTAAATATCATAAATTGGATCAAAATAGGTAAATTTATTTGGAATTTATCAATGACGAAAATTGGTGAAAAAAAATTTTTTTGACACTTAACCTTCCAAATTTTTCTCCCTTTTAATTATGTAGCTAAAACATTTTTGTTGTTGTTAATTGTTGAATACAATTTGAAAGATCAAAACCAATCATCGTCACTAAAATATACAGCTTTCAAATATCAATATTATACTGCTATTATTAACAAACTACAATGTGGGTTTTTTGTGGGTGATAGACCACATCACCAAGCTTTTTTCATCTTTTATTACAGCTTCTACTTCAGTTGAGGAATAGAAATAAAAATAAAAATGTAAATAGGGATAAATATTTTTTACGTCCAAATTATAAACATATTAGAACAAATCAAATTGATACTATTTGCGTCTTTGGCTGTTACATAACACTATATTACGATTAAGATTCAAAAGGTCTTAATTTCTTTTGTAGGAATTAATTTTCTTGAGACGCTGACCAAGGTCACAAAAATTTCAAACATCTTTTATAGGAAAACTATAGTAAAACGGCACATGGGGATTTTACTTAACACAGTTATAACATTAACAGCTATAATTAAATCGATTTAAAAAGATTATCATTTTTCGGGTCTAAAAACACACTGTGCAACGTTATGTTGTCTATTTTATCTTTGTCAGCGTAATATATTCTCAATGTCTCTACAAACTCTTTACATTCTTTAAGACGATTAGCTTTTATACCAAAGCGCTTTAGAAAAAAATAAATATGCAATGTTTTTCCGTTATATTTATTGAAATAAAATACCTCCAAGACTTCCTCTAAAATGGATAGGATTGAGATGCAACTTAGATAAATAATTAGTCTCGCTGCGCTTGACTTCGAGACCAATCATTTAACTATGATATGCAATTAAGCTATTTACAACTAGATTTATTAAGATGCAATTAAACTATTAGCAAGTAGCTACTTACAACTAATTTATTCCATGTCCCTGTATGTGCATATGCCTATATGTCCATGTATACACCATATCCCATGAAATTTTGGTTTTCAGAATATAAAAAATTAAATAGTATAAAAAATTGAAAAAGGCACGCCTCTAGAACATAATTTTGGTCATTATCCTTATATTCAAATTTAATTTAAACGGAACATTTATGGATTAAACTAGTTAATTGCTATAAAAAAAAATCAGGTCACAACTGGTACACCGAAAACCACCATTTTCCGTAAGAAACTACGCACTGTAGTCATTTCAGCCCTGATATTGACAAATCCATACATATTGACATTCTGTCCGGCTTGGATTTTTTCAAGTAGCTTTTAGGGGTCCGTACCTGATAAAGGAAAATTTTAGAGCAGTCCTTTGTCACCTTTCAAACGGACACGCAAAAGTGGAACAAAACAACAATTTACGAATAATTAAAGCAATATGTCGGTCATGTCTGAAGAAAGGCTATAATAATAATAAACCTGATAAAGAAAAAAAAAACGCGTCCCTGAGACAGTTTTGATAGACGGATAACGGACAATGCAGTGGCTCTATAAGGGTTCCGTTTATCCACATGAAGTTTTCCGATCCGGTAGTAGTTTTTAAAAAAAATATGTTGACGTGTCAAAATAACTTGTAATATGTTTTATTGAATAAAGTACTTCTGATTTCTGAAGTACGGAATCCTAATACGCTAATGTGTAGCAATACATATAAATATAATATATTTAATACTGGCTGTTCCACGCGACTTTGTTCGCGTTACCCAAATGCTTATCTGGGTACAAAAATTGCTTCTGATACTTGACAATAATGCAGCTTTCTATAAAGGAGCGAATTCCTAAAATTGGTTAAGTAGTCTATGAGTTTATCGATTACAAAGTTACAGACATACAATTCTTTTCTCTTTATAATACTAGTGTAGACTGTAGAGAAACCCAAACAAGGTTGGTTTCGTTCGTGTATTTGAAACCACCGTCTTACCTATTCCTGACGTTATAACGTCGGCGCTTGTTGTAAATATAAGTGGCCACACCATCCACCGACACGGATAAGAACGAAAGAATCTTTGGTGTCTGGTGGAATAGGCACTTGTCTTTTTTCCATTAGACGAGCCATTTGCTTGTTTGTTATTTAATTGATTAATTTTATTGTTATTGATATAAAAAACAGACACAAACATTTCGATAATTATCATACGAATGTTGTCTTTATCGGGAACTAACTCATGCCCAATGTTTACGTATACAGTGTCGTTATAACTACTAAGCAGAGTAATGGAACTAATAAAGTTCTCCATGGCATTCTAATTTGGGTTCAGCAAATTAATTTAATACTAGCAATCATCTGTGGCCGAAATTCGATCAAAGACTAAACAATATATATATATATATATATATATATATATATATATATATATATATATATATATATATATATATATATTATATATATATATATATATATATATATATATATATATATATATATATATATATATATATATATATATATATATATATATATATATATATATATATATATATATATATATATATATATATATATATATATATATATATATATATATATATATATATATATATTTTATTATATATAATATATATATATATATATATATTATATATTTTATTTATAGAGGTTTTTTCCCCTACGTCTTCACACGTGAGTAAAAAAGCAAGCAACTGCCGACGTTCCAACAAACTAATTATTCCTAGCATAATTAGTTTCAAAGAGACCTGCATGACACCGATGCGAGTAAAGACGGACAAGGGCACAAGCCAATCAACCATTTTATTCATGCCACATCAGACCTTAAAAAATCGAACTACCGGACAGTATAACTACTAAGCAGAGTAATGGAACTAATAAAGTTCTCCATGGCATTCTAATTTGGGTTCAGCAAATTAATTTAATACTAGCAATCATCTGTGGCCGAAATTCGATCAAAGACTAAACAAAATATATATATATATATATATATATATATATATATATATATATATATATATTTTATTTATAGAGGTTTTTTCCCCTACGTCTTCACACGTGAGTAAAAAAGCAAGCAACTGCCGACGTTCCAACAAACTAATTATTCCTAGCATAATTAGTTTCAAAGAGACCTGCATGACACCGATGCGAGTAAAGACGGACAAGGGCACAAGCCAATCAACCATTTTATTCATGCCACATCAGACCTTAAAAAATCGAACTACCGGACAGTAAAATTCCTTGTAGTTTACAAACGCTCTAACTTTTGCTGTCAATGAATTTACGCCCAGCAAAGTGGACGAATGTTGCTTGAAACGCGCCGAAACGAAATGTGAAAATCGTGTGATAGAAATAGATTCAATTATCGGCCACCGATGACCCAGAGAATGAGACCATCGGTCAAGCTGCCCCGAAACTCTATTTGTTCCGCGAGACTGCAATCCATTGGGAGCCGTAAGCTAATGTCTATACACATATAAATTAATGCGATTGCTTTCAATATAAGAAACTAATCTATGGTAAAAGTTTGTACATACTGAAAGAGGGTATTGAGTACTCGATTCTGATATCGGATATATACAGATAGGAACGAAGAAATATTAATTTCAAGTTATATTCGAAGTATAAAGAAAATAATTATTCGGGTATATTTTTTTTAATTATATTTTTTATAGATATAAATCGAAATACTCGTAATAATAGCAAACTGCAATTGTAATACAGGCACCACGTAGTCTATACATTAGGCACTCAATAACCATTTTTTTTAAATTAGTAAATTAATTATTTTTGTGCTTGATACTTAGTAATTCGCTTGCCACTTCAAAGTTTATACATTTTGATCATAGATGGCGCAGTTCAGTTTTAACTCTCGGTTTTATATAATGCTCATCATCACATCATACATAGACTAAATTAAAATCTTACGCTTATAATAATAAATAATCGTTACACCTGATTTGTTATCATTTACGATACAATTATCTGTGTTAGTGTAATATTAAATCGTAACTGATTAGATTATAATTTCATTGCGTAGCATAACATAGTTTGTTATTAAGGGTTCCTATAATCAACGATCCATTATTTGTAGCAGTAACCATTAGCAATCAATTTAATAATATGAGGCACACACACACACATATATATATATATATATATATATATATATATATATATATATATATATATATATATATATATATATATATATATATATATATATATATATATATATATATATATATATAATAAAATCATAGGAAAGTCAATGTATGTCCGGGGTAAACTCAAAAAGTACTGCATGGATTTACTTCAAATTTTGCTTGAATATTACTAACAGGTCGGGTCAACATATAGGCTTCATATTATTACGCTATCACCTACGGGGAAAGTGCTGCGCGGAGTAAACGAAGTCCGCGCGAACGAAGTCGCGGGCAACAGCTAGTTTATATATAAGTCAATGGAGGTATATCAGCCTATTCCACAAGCTTCTGGGACCTTTCGATAATTTGATATTTATAGGAATAGTTTTAGCTTACGCCTCGTAGAAAATGTTACGTCTTGTAACTAAAACGAGTTGTTTCTAGAGTTTCGTAGCTCAAAGTAAAACGGGACCTATATAGGATCACTTCGTTGTCGGTGTGTCCGTCTGTCAGACCCGCTTAGGAACGCGTAGAGATATCAACTTTAAATTTGTATTAAGTACTTGGGTTTACGGTCTCCCCCAGACGTTGCAATTCGACACCATCAAAAGATTTGATGATACGACCGTTTACGTTGCATATTTTGCGATTTGAAAAGGATTCAAAACCTGTAGGATACTATCCGTTGACCTAGACTTATGAAATTTATTAAAAAAAATGTCTTACAATGCATGCATAGGAAAAAATCCGTAAACCGTAAAGTTTTAGTTACATCACAAAAAACGGTATCAAAAGATAAGACAGTTTACGTCGCAAATTTAAAAAGGATTCAAAACCTGTAGAGTACTTTCCGTAGACCTAGAATTATGAAATTTAGTAAAAGTACCTAATGTCTTGCAATACATGTACAGGAAAAAATTCGGAAACCGTAAAGTTTTAGTTACATCACAAAAAACGGTATCAAAAGATATTATGACCGTTTACGTCGCATATTTGACGATTTTACCATTGCAATCAAAACCTATTACCTACGTGTAACTTTATGTGCAAGTAACCGCAAATTTTTACGATACCCTCGGTATGCGAATTCAACTCGCATCTGACCTGCTTTTATTGATATAGAAACCAGACATGAATGAATTACAACGCATATCGTTGTAAAGTAACATTGTGAATAGAAAAGCGTTTGTATAATTTATAAAATTATGCTATTAATAATAATAACACAATTCCTCTAAGCCTATGCCTAAACTTGAGTTTTTTTAAGTATAGTCTAAAAAAATATTCCCAAGTCGCTATGCCAATTAAAAGGATTCCGTTACCGGTACTCTATTTAAATCTGTAGCGTCCGTAAAATAGTGCACATTGAAACTAGGTGATGGTGCAAATAATAGGGCAAATAATATAATTTTTGTCTGTCTGTCTTGGTACCCTCGCTCAAACAGTTCTTGAGTAAAATATTATCTTTTCTACTCAAAAGTCGCCAGTCAGTAATAGTAACTTATTTACTACAAGAGTTACTAATTACTAGTCGTGTGCTTGATAATTTTATTGCTCATACAAACTCTAGCCCCCCTTTTCACCTCTTTCACTAAACATGTCTCACGTATTTCATATTATTATATGAAATACGTGAGTCATGTTTAGTGAAAAGGAAAAATAATACATGAAGGAAAAACTTTAGATCCCTTTTTGAGACAATTGCGCAAACCATGGAGCATGAAATTTGGCACAGTTGAAGCTTACATTGTGGAGGACTGCAGAAAATTAACATTAAATTAATAAAAATAAATATTTCACACATTTATGTTACATGATATTAACACACATATTTTCTTTACGGCAAAAGTCAGCTGTCAAACTCAAAAAAGTAATAGATTATTAGTCTACTGTCGAATTTCGGCCGCAGCTAGTCATCAACATTACTATTCATCAATTCTCTTATGAGCACTAGTTACAATTAACTTGAAATTAAATATATCTGTGACTCAGAATCATTGATATAAAAAACTCAAGATGCACAAGTCCCGAACAAAACTAACACTCGAAGTGTCCCTAATTTCATTTAAATCGTCATTGATATGGCAAAAACATATCTGTCACAATACATAATGATTTAAAAATGGGTGGGGAGATTACATACATTATCTACCTACCTACTACTAATATTATAACGATGATTCGTGAATCGACTACGATGACTAGGGTGACCATGAGTCACGAGATTTTTTTTTAAATATGTTTATTCGATATATATAAGCGTGAATTTCAATGGGTTTGATTCCGTCCCACGGTTAAAAAAACACCCTGCATAATCTGTGTTTGTATTTTTGTTCAACATTACATATTCCTATTTTGTTAAATTAATCAAGCGGTTTAAGTTTTTGGAGCATCTACAGAATATTATAAACTTCACTGACAGTTTATTTTTTCTGAAAGAAAGGTAATTTTATAATCAGTTTATTATTTTATGAAAAAAAAAATACAACTGTCAGTAAAGTATATTATATCTTGAAGACACTTTAATAAGTGACACCGGTTGAATAATTTAATAAACTATAAATGTGTGAAGTTAAATAAAAGTATAAGAGCAATTTATTCTATTTAAACAGGTACCTTTAAATCCATACTAGTATTATAAATGCGAAAGCAACTCTGTCTGTCTCTTTTAAACGCCTAAACCACTAAACGGATTTGGATGAAGTTTGGAACAGATAAAGTTTGAAACCCGAGTTATAGTTATAAACAGGATAGTTTTTATCCCAAAAATCTCACTGAAACGGGAACTATGCGGGTTTTATTTTAGAAATTTTTCCACGCGAACGATATCATGGGTCGACTATAATCGAAAATGGA
This sequence comes from Apodemia mormo, assembly GCA_036924255.1. Classification (NCBI taxonomy): domain Eukaryota; kingdom Metazoa; phylum Arthropoda; class Insecta; order Lepidoptera; family Riodinidae; genus Apodemia; species Apodemia mormo. Next base: position 5,488,901 of record JAUPFN010000004.1, read on the forward strand.
TCACCTAAAGGACAAACCTTAACAATTAAACTTCATCCCAAAACTAGCACAAATTATAAATGGAAAGTTAAAGCAAAAAGCACCTTTTGTATAATCGAGTAAATCGAGATCATTAGACGTCGCCATCACGGACTGTGACTGTTCGTAATGACCTCTCTCTAGAACATTTACAGAATGAACGACCTAGATGGCTTATATCAGTTGGGACGAAACTTTTGCACCTTTCATAATATATACGCAAATTTATTATTTATTACGTAGGCTTTGAAAGGCTTGAACTGAATGAACTTCTTAGTAAACGCCTTTAAGATGTAATTTTCATCTTATCTTACATAGTTAATTTTGTCCTACTTCTGAGCGAAGGTATACTTGACTGAACCCTAAACTTTTTGCATCATAGGATATCAAATAATTAGATGGCATTCCTAATGGTAAAATACAGTATTACAGCGGCGTGCACTACGTACGTACGTACTTGCCCTACAGAATAGCATGATTGTGTGGGTGAGCCAATTACGTGCGGATAGGTAATTATGTCTCGCACACATTTACAATGTGAGGCAGATTGCTTGCGGCATTAGTTCAATATTATTTATCGTTTAATAAACGCCTGGCAAACATGTTTGAGTGCTGTGCTTGCAAATAGGTGCTATTTAAAAATATTAGGCGTTTTTAAGTTATTATATTTTTTTTATTCATTTATTTATAATTAATTAAAGTCATCTAAAACGTATGAACGTTTTATTAAAATATAGGTAAAGCAGAGCTTTTGTGCCTCTATATTGTGCACGCCCCTGCAGTATTACCAGTTAACTTATGCTTGTTGCATTAGACTTCGCCACAATATGGCAGCGCACCATTAACATTTTTGGTGTATGTAGGCGATGGTTAACTCTTTCCATCAGGGGACCCATCTGCTTGTTTGCTATCTTATGATAATATAAAAAATCAATTTTATATCGTAATATAACAAACAAGCAAATGGCTCTCTCGGTGGAAAGAAGTAACTATCGCTTAGACATTAAAGATAAGAGTTTATGATACCGTATAGATTCCTATACTAACTTTCTTACCCTCAAAACCGAAACACGACAAATACAAGCATTGATGATATTGTATAATATCATATTGATATATTTATTTACTCTATTATATTTTGTTATATTGTATAGTTTATGCAGTTTATTTTTTAGCGCCATATACCCAAGTGTAAATATTTAAAAAGTATCTCCTTTGCCTAAAGATTGTGTGGCAGAGATCGCTCTGTAGCGATAAGACCGCCTTTATGTAATCATGTACCTACTTAATATAATTGTAAAATATTTATTATTCTTGTATTTATTGGTGCGCAATAAAGTGTATTCATTCATTCATATAATGCATGACAGGAATAGATAGGGCAGTCATTCCAAAATGAAGCTATATGCAACTTTACTAGTAGTCACGATAGTGACAGGTTTGGCTAATTGTTTACATTTTACGAGCTGCCTGATAGGATGGTAAGTGACCAAATATGTAAAATCTTTAATCAGCAAGAAGTTGAAGCGTATACCTGTATTATATATACCAAATTTCATACAATCTACCATATAGTAAATATATTTTATATAAAGGCTACTTTTTATTTGAGAATTTATGTTCCCATGGGATTCACGAGATACTTCAATCACGCAACGGACTGTAAGGCGTAGTGAATTCATTATAAGAAGGCCGAAGCTTTTTTCCATGTTGAGGTTCGATGAATAAATAAATATGTAAATCTCGTGATAGTCCATGCCTCCTTCGAAGCATAGACCATCTGCCATTTTACTAGACAATTTTTAATTAATTATAGTAGTAGTTCCGGAATAAATCATGCAGGTCTAGTACCACCTATTTTTTCCGCAACAGTCTATACCTATTATTGTTGTGTTCTTGCTTGGAGGATACTGTAGCCCACTAATTAAATGGCATCCATTTAATTAGTGGACTACAGCTATGGGTCCTTACAAGACAATTTTTTAGTTTGACAGTGCAGCTTGAATTTACACAGAGAAATACAGAGTACAAGAACATACCGATGAAATAAAATCACTCCAAGGGTAATTTTTAAACCTTGTCAGCTTATTCAGTATGATAAAACAGTACATGGTTTACTTAATTTTGAAAGTGATAGGAACGTTTGATCATATACGAAGCGACACGTTTCCTTCCCAATGGCGTGTATATTAGTATTCATGTGGTCTTTGCTGTAGCTCATAAACATAATTTGCATGTGGCATTACCAAAATCAATTTAAACGGACTATTTGTTTTAGATGGTTCGATTATCGGCGAGTATTTTGAGAAATCGATCGACAAGACAAATTGAAAGATAAGAAAGGCAAGTGGTTCTTTTCAAAGATCGGGAATTGTTAAAATTTGCGAGTTCGATATTCGAGACGATATCGAGAGAAGTTCGATAAACTTTATATGACTTTCTCGGGAGTAGTGGTTACCCACATAATAAACGACTTTGAAATCAATATATTTATATTATGTTATTTTTAAGTATTCAAATTGAAAAAAGTTTAACAAAAATTCCGATGTATAATTGCAATTTACTGCTAAACTAACAATCTCACAGCATAGTGGCGCACAACTGTTATCAAGCATATTTTGATAAAACCAGTTCCAAAAAAAATCTTAAATAGTTTTCGTAGTTAAAAAATACGGAATCTGTTAAAGCAACATTAAACACATAGAGCCACTTATCACAACATTTTGTGAGTTAATATAATTAAGAAACCTATTGTGAAAGAAAATAAACACATTCATTTACAATTTTTGCTGTAAATAAAATATAAACTATGGCTGTCTAATGTCACCTGCTAATTCGCTATCCAAATAGATCGTGGTCCCACGTACAAACTTTTTTTATTAATATCAAGCTGAATTTTTGTTAACAACTTGGTTTTGAGGAGACAACCTGTCTCGAAAAATTTCGAATCGGGTAACTAACAAAGATAGATAAAAAAGATAAGTTTAGAGCATCGGACTAAGAACCACTTTACGTGTAGTACAAAGTTACCCTTAAATTACAATAATTAGTAAGCTGTTGTGAGAAAATTAGGTTATTTTTAATTGATTAATGTCAAAAATCTCACAGTTCCAAAACTAGAGTGGAGGACTCGTCAGAAAAACCATCGAATGTGCAGTAGGACAAAAGTTTTATCGTATTTTTCATAATATAATCAAGCGATCACAGTCGAAAAATAATAATTATTATTAATAAATATTTTTCCTACACCGAATCAAAATTTTCAAAGCCCCATAACTTTATGTTACCCGATTCGAGATTTTTCGAAAATACAAAAGATGGTTGTCTCTTCAAACCGAAGCTGTTCACAAAAATTCAGCTTGTTATTAATCAAAAAAAACTTTGTTCGTGGGACCAAGGACCAGGAACAGATTCTTGTAAAACTCCAAAAATTTTCCTGCAGAATCCGATTATATTATGAAACATCCTCCATTCTTGCTAATCGAGATTTGATTGTTTTTGAACGGGCCAGTATCTTGTCAGAAACAAAAGCTGAAATTCTTAATTAAAAACGAAGTTTTCACTGGTGTTTTTTCCTAGCGAACTCGTTACGTAGCTTATTATCCTTTTTAAGATCTGCTTCTGAAATGTATTTTTAATTCGTATTTCATTCTTTATTTGTTGAATTATAAATAAAAGTAAATTGAACTTTTATCATCACGCCGTATAAGTGTAAGTAAACCGAACGCCTGTAGACTTTCCGGTTCACCGGTGGTGGTGAAATGATCCACATCGGCGCACTTTACCGACCTGATAACGTAGGTTAACTTTAATACCCTAGAAGAATCACTTTTGGAAACTAACTTTACTACTGTTAAGTTGAGTGCTTAAGATGTGCTTCTGAAATGAATTTTAATTCGTATTTCATTCGTTATGTGTTGAAGTAGTAAACAAAAGTAAATTGGAATTTTAAACCTTCGAAAAAAAATATTTGAATCTAACTTCAGTAACATTTTTAAAATTTAAGAACCTAAGACACAAAAGAATAACACTACACAGTAAACTGAGTGGGCCGTGTTTTGAAATTATATACCTACAGAGTACTAAGTGTGAGTTTTTCTTTTCGCATTCGATCGTGAGCGCGTTTCGAGTTTATTAGGAATTTGTATGTGATTTGTACAGTGGTAAACTGTTTTCTCACGTTTACCACTAGGTGGCGCTGTACAAATCACATACAAATTCCTAGTAAACTCCAAACGCGCTCACGATCGAATGCGAAAAGAAAAACTCACACTTAGCACGCAGATGAGCGTAGTGCTAGGGTTGACTCCTACAAAAACTAGAACTGATGGTGTAGATTTTTATTGCGAGTCCAGACAAGTTTAAAAGGAAGGCTAAGTAATGTATTTGCCTTGTATTATGTAAGTATGATGTGCGTAAGTTATAAATATATCTTTCTATGTTCTTTTATGTAATTGCTGATTAGATGAACCGTTTTTAAAATTTTATATGTTGTTTAAAACAATAGTTCCCTTTGTCAGTGACGTGAGTGTCTTAAGACATATGTGAAAACAATATGAAATTTCGAAAAATTCGAAATGGCGAATTTTGATCGCCATATTGAGAGTTTATTATTGAAGTTATACTTCTTTTGTCGTGTTAGGGAAAAATCATGAGAGTAATTTTTTAAGACGCGTGCACACAGTCACGTAAATTGTTGTGCCACGTAAATTGTTGTTTTTAAAGTTTTTCAAGGGAGTAGACATTATTAATGACATATGTAAGTGGGTAATCTGAATAAATAAAGCGTTTTCGTGGTGTTTCAAATAAACGCTCAACAAGCTGTGGAATATGCTAACTTCGCTAAACTTTTAGTAGGCATATCGGATGAACTCGGTCATTTACAAGCGGATTTTGTTTTTTAGAATATAAGCAAAAAAGCAGATGGGTCTCCTGATTGAAAGAGTCAACCATCGCCAATAGACACCAGAGATGTCAATGGTACGTTGCTATCTTGTGGCAAGGTCTAATGCCACATTCATAACTTTTACCGGCTACCTTGCTTTCCAAACCGGAACACGACAGTGACAACTACTATGGCTATTGCGGCAGGAATTGGTAAGGCAGTGGTACTAGACCCAGGCGAGACAATGCAGAACTCTACCACCTAGGAGCCACAATGGTAGTGACTCGCATAGCCAATCAGTCGCCTTTAAGACCTGCCTGGCAGAACGGCAGTTGGTCTATTCTATAAAGGAGCCCGGAACCAACACGGGGAAAAAATATTTGAAAAATCATTTGTGTTTTGCAGAGTATACTTCGCGTCTGGTCCATCTTAACCGACATCCAATTAAAATTGATGTAACAGACAGCGCTTTACGCCGCGGCTGCACGGAGGAACAAGAAACCAGCGGTCACGTTCTCCTTGAGTGTAGAAGCGTAGCCGAACAACGAGCATATATCCTAAATAAATTTTAAAGTGCGTGTCGGGTCACGCGCAATGTAGGGTTCCGAATTTTGCCCATCACAATAATGCGGATTAAAAAGACGGCTTTTATAGTTTCATACTATGAACATTTAAGTTACTCAATGTCAATGACAAATATATATCCGTACCACAGGTTCAACGCCTATAAAAACTTCTCTAAGTACATTTTATAAGTTGGTCGACTATTATTCACAAACGTGTAAAGCCTTCTAAGCCGTGATAGTTTTCCTTTTAGCTTCATTATATTTATTACTACCATGTTTTTTTCCACCCCCAAAACCAACCGTTTAAACTGCAGGGGGGGGGGGCACTTGAATCTCACAAAAATTAGCACTTAAAAGCTTAATATTTTACAAACGAGTCCCTTAATTGATAATTTGTTTTCACAACCCTACAATTTTTTTTAAACCTATCCAATAATATCCTACACCATTTGGTATGTGAAAAAAAATTAAGATCCTCACTCTACATGTAGGAACATGTTACCCTTAAAAAATATATTTCTTAAGATTTTAAGTTACCACTTTGTTGATGTGATTAATGTATGTATATTTGTGCTAAAATACAGCTTTCTAGTAATAAGGATCTCTGAGCTATCGTGTGGACGGACGGACAGACATAGCGAAACTATAAGGGTTCCTAATTTACTTCGGAACCCTAAAAATCCAAAAACTCCTAAAGCAGCTTACGAAAACATCAATAGTCTTAGCAACGCGCCATTAACATTTTAAGTGTCTATATGCGATGGTTGTTTAGGAAATCCATTTCCTTGTTTACTATCCCTTAATATATTCTATTTAGATAAAAATGAGTAGCTGAAATGTTTGTACGCACATAACTTCAGAATAAAAACACCAAATTGGGTAATTCTGTACTTTATTGTGTTCGTTATTGTCAGGCCGAGATTTGTAAGAAACAATTTTTTTTACCGGTGGGAGGGATGCGCTGTGCGTCGCTTCCGGCTGCATGGGTACCACCATCTTGATTATTTCTCCCTTGAAATAGCTTTTCTGTGTTTCGGAGAGAAGGGCAAGACAGGCAGTGTAATTACTGGCACCGAGACTTAACATCTTTTTTCTAAGGATAGGCAACACAAACGGGTTACCTGGGTCAGTTCCAGGTTCCAGCTAATTTATGTTTATGCGCGACGTCGATTACTTACCATCAGGTGGCACGTCTGCCAGTTTGCCTATTCAAGTAACATAAAATAAAAATTAAATAAAAAAATTGTTCGATTTTTTTAAATCTTAAAATGAAAAGTGAATGAGTGAGTAAGACAAAAGAGAGTGAGTGAGATCTTCAACATATTGACATTGCTACCAATATTTAATTGTACTATTAAATGACCAACTTTGTCTCATAGCTTTTTTAGGTTTAAAGATACATTAGACTATAGATAGATGCACGTTATATTCGTGCAAAGCCGGGGCGGATTTCTTGTATTATAACATAGCAAACAAGCAGATGGCTCTCTTGATGGAAAGAGACAGCCAACGCCTATACACATTAAAGACGTTAATAGTGCGTTGCTATCCGTGTGGCAAGGTATTGATGCCACTGGCCCAAGTTTACCGGCTACCTTACCATCGGAAACAGAATCCAACAATGACAAGCATCGACGCTAGTTGAGCAGGAATAGGTGAGGCGGAACTCTACTACCTAGTACGACGGTAGTGACACGTTATTCTCAGTCGGATCTTCTCAGTGTGTGCCAACGTTCCGATCCTTATATATTGATTTCTTATTATAGATAGATAGGTATACGTTATATAGATAGATACACGTTATACATTTATATTTATATATATATATATATATATATACGTGTATCTATCTATCTATAATAACTTGTCACTATCCTCGTGAGTCCTAGGTGGTAGAGTCCTGCCTCACCTATTCCTGTTGCAATAGCGTGTAAACGTGTATCTAGATAGAAACATTATATAGATAGATACATACATGTTATATAGATAGATAGATATACGTTATATAGATAGATAGATACACGTTCGATCAATAGTTCGCCTTTAACAAACTGCCTGACAGAACGGAGGTTGAACTATTCTTCGAAGCGAGCCCGAACTGACGATATAACGAAGTTACAATCTTTGTACAACTATTTGAAATATTACATAGCGACAGATTGTTTAATAAACTTGGTTTATCTTAAATGTTACTTATTTTATTTTATTTTTAATTGTATCCAATTTGGACCTAATTTTATGCGCGAATCAAAGAAACAATATCGGTAAGCTGCTTGCTTTAATGACCTATAAAAAATCCCCATTAATCTGAATTAAAGTTAAGGTAAATAAGACCTTGCGAGGAAGTAATAGTGTCCAAATTACAGTAAAAAGTATTTTCACGTTATTCATCGTATATCTAGTTTGATATTTCTGTATCGGTTGCAAGTTTCCAATAAAAATGACACAGTTTAATTACATGGTCTCTTTTTTACTGCTTTTTAATTCATTGTTTCGTAGAATAGCTATCACGAAGATGGCAGTCCTGATGGAAGGAAATAACTACTTCCTATAAATGCATTAACATCTTTGGTGTCTATAGGCGATGGTTGACTCTTTCCATCAGGAGACCCATCTGCTTGTTTGCTATCTTATGACATAAAAAAAATGCCACAATCGTCAATGATGCGGTGCTATTTATGTGGCGGGATGCATAAATACCGGCTATTTAACCCTCAAAACCGAAACACCGCAGCTAAAAGCAATAACGCTATTGCGACAGGAGTAGCTAAATCAGTGGTACCAAGCCCAGGCAAGACGTTGCAGATCTTTACCACCAACAACATCTAGTTAGTAGTCATAATGTTAATGACACATATTGGCCTTCTCTCGCTTCTAACAAGATGCCTAACAGTAACGCGTCCAAATAATATATTTATTTATTTAAATTTATGCGCAATTATAGTACAATGGATGGCTTAATGCCCATTGGCATGCTCAACCAGTCAACCTCAAGCAATAGCGAGAAAAAATTAGGGTGCAAACTGATAATTAAAATGTATAATATAATAATAAATAATGATAAATATACATATAAATAAATTGATATGCATAAAGTTTATAATAAACATCATATATTATAAATCAATATGTTATATAACCTCAACAATATAGCACAAAATGTCCTATAAATCCCAACAATAAACGATTAAATTTAAAAGAAGAAAGAGGTAAACGATTAAATTTAAAAGAAAAAGAAGAAGAAAAAATTAGTAAATATCCGAGGTGACATAATAATACTTATTATATATATATATATATATATATATATATATATATATATATATATATATACTTCAACTATTACTTCAACTTCTTACTATAACTTCAACAATTAATTCAAAATCAAAATTAGCCAAATCGGTTCGCCCGTTCTCGAGTATTAGCGAGACTAACGAACAGCAATTGATTTATATATATATATATATATATATATATATATATATATATATATATATAAATCAATTGCTGTTCGTTAGTCTCGCTAATACTCGAGAACGGGCGAACCGATTTGGCTAATTTTGATTTTGAATTAATTGTTGAAGTCCAGGAAAGGTTTAAAAGGTGAGAAAATATAGAAAAACAATAAGAATAGTTAAAAAGGCAAGAACAACTAGTAAAAAATAATAGTGAGAATTCTGTCAATCTCAATTATAATCTCTGACAGATCTAAAATATATTGAAGTGCGGTTCAAGTGTACATATTACTCACTCTTTGGTGTAAATTAATATTTATAATGGTCCCTGAGCATGCGCTTAAGAGAGCATTTAGACGGTGCATGCCTGATTATCGAAGGGAGATCATTCCAGAGCATCACGGCCTGTAAGTGGATATATTGATACTATAAATCAGACCGACAAACAGGTAAGTATAATTTTAAACCGTCATCAGAATGAAGAGGGCGATCATGTGTGTTTTTCTGGAACACAAACCATTTTCTGGGATATGTGGGTGAGTTAGGTTCATATAAAATGGAAAACAATGTGCAATTGCATCCATACTTAATATTATAAATGCGAAAGTCTTTCTGTCTGTCTGACTGTCTGTTGCGCTTTCACGGCTAAACCGCTGGACCGATTTTAATGAAATTTGGCATGCAAGTAGTTGAAGAGCCACGGTCAAACATAGGCAATTTTTTTTTAAAAAATCAACCCTTAAAGGGTTGAAATAAAGGATGAAATTTGTATGAAAAGCTATCTTGACGACATGTCGGGCGAAGCTGCGCGGGTCAGCTAGTTTTCTATATAACAGAGCAATGTTTGCAGTCAGCCACAAGATAGCAATGCACCATTAACATCTTCAAGAGAGGTGGTATCAAGAGTCTTCGAAACCGGCGTGTTTGAATGAAAAGAGTTATGAATGTACAGGAAGCAAGGCTAGTCTATCTGGATCTTGGCGTGGTCTGGAATTTGGCGTGAAGTGAATAATTAGATCAAAATTAAAGGATATATTTAATGAAAAACTCTCTTTCAATATCTATATTTTATAATATTACTAGCTGTTGCCCGCGACTTCGTCTGCCCAGACTTCGTTTACTCCGCACAGCTCCTCCCCCGTGATACTATGTAGCCTATATGTTGACCCGACCTGTTAGTAATATTCATGCAAAATATGAATTAAATCCATGCAGTACTTTTTGAGTTTACCCGGACAAACAGACAAACAGACAAAAATTCCAAAAACTATATATTTGGCTTTGATATCGATTGTAGATCACGCCCCAAGTATTCTTTTTAAAAAATATTCAATGTACAGTTTTGACTTTCCTACGATTTTATTATATGTATAGATAAATGCGAAAGTTTGGAAGTTTGGATGGATGTTTGTTACTCAATCACGCAAAAACTACTGAACGGATTTGAATGAAATTTGGTACACATATAGATGGTGACCTGGAATAACACATAGGCTTTTTATCCCGGAAAAATTAGCTGATCCCGCGGGATTCACCAGGCTGCACGCTGCAGCTAATGCGTAATAATTTAACCTGTATAAAGCTACATAGTCTATTTTTTTACCTGAGTGAACAATAGGAAGTAAAGTGTGTAGATCACGCGGATAAAGATGCAGGTCTACAGCTACTTTTTAATAATAAGCAATTTAAAGGTGATACGATTATTAACGAAGATCAATTGATATCGATTTCATAGAAAAAAAATGTGTAAGCGGTTGGCCCTACAGGCCATCCCTGAAACTTCCCGCTTAATTAAGGTATTTTAAGCTCAAAAGAGTAAAAACTATAAACGTAGATTTTTTCAGCTCAAACATCTATTTTGTTCAAATAGCAATATATTGATTTTTGAATCCGTCGTAATTGAATTTGATGTTTCGAATGACATTCAACTTAATTTTTGAGATCTAAAGTATTTTTAGCTAAATATTCGATAAGTTGAAAAATTTCGTAGCAATGTCAAAAATCATTTTTTTAAATATTTTCATCATTAATAAATCCTAAACATATTGACCGAATTTCAATATTTGAAAAGCTGTAATTTTTGAAAATTAGATTCGATTTTGATTCTTGAAATGCCATCTAACTTATTTTTTAATACTAAAATATACTAAATACTAAAAATCATTTATATCGCCGTGTTGGTCCCGGCCTCCTTTGAAGAATAGGCCAACTGCCGTTCTACCAGGCAGGTCGTAAAAGGCGACCGATTGGCTATCGAGTCACTAACATCGTGGCTACTAGGTGGTAGAGTTCTGCATTGTCTCGCCCGGGTCTGGTACCACCGCCTTACCTATTCCTGCCGCAATAACGTCAATGCTTGTCGCTGTCGTGTTCCGGTTTGGAGGGTAAGGTAGCCAGTAAACTTATGCATGTGGCATTAGACCTCGCCACAAGATAGCAACGCACCATTAACATCTTTGGTGTCTATAGGCGATGGTTGACTCTTTCCATCAGGAGACCCATCTGCTTGTTTGCTATCTTATGATATATAAAAAAAAAAAAAATCTTAGAATACCAAAAAATTATTGGTTGAAAAATTTCGAAGTTATGTCGAAAAAACACTTTTTTTTAAATTTTTCGTCAACGATTTCTCCCAAACGGATGCAGAAAGAAAGAAAGAAGAAAGAAAATATTTATTTGCAAGAATATGGGTGTTACAAGTTGTTAAAAATAAATTAAGTTACCAACATATTCTACCATTATATGGTGTGCAAATATTTAAAAAAATTATCATTATAAAATATTACATTTAAAAGATTCTATCGAATATTTAGAATTACTACCGGATCGGAACGCGGCCACACACTGAGAAGATCAGGCGGAAGAAACTCAGCGGGCTGTTCTTTTTTCTCTATTTTACGTACTTGTTATAAATGTACAATTTCATATTACAAAAGAATTTTTTATAATTACAAGTTTCATATTTTGTGCAATTAAATTTTTTATAATTTACAAAATGTTCACTATTTACAAAATTTTACTAGGTACATTGAAATTTTTTAAGGACAATTCAACAAACTTATATTTCTATCCATTAATATTTAATTTTATCGGCTAAAAATTCTTTAATATCATAATAAGTTTTATCTAACAGCAAATCAAACAACTTTTTGCGAAATTTATTTATAGGTAATGATTTAAGACTATCAGGAATATGATTGTATATAATAATAGACATACAATACACATTTTTTGTAAAAATATTTAATTTTTGATTAGGCACATATAATTTTTTACTATTCCTAAAATATGAGTTACCAGTGAATTCAGTATTTGTTTTAAATAACTTTTGGTGCTTTTTTACAAATACGCATACCTCTAAAATATACAAACATGGTAAGGGAAGTACCTTAAGAGACTTGAAAAGTGGTTTACAGGAATGTAACTGATTAACACCACATATTGCTCGAATACATTTCTTTTGGACTCTAAAAATTCAAATCAATTCAACAGAATTTCCCCAAATAGGAATTTCATATTGTAAATTAGAAGATACATATCCATGATATGCTAATAGGGAGGCTTTTACGTTTCCTACTTCTCTTAGTCTTCTTAAGACATAGACAAATCTATCTATCTTATTACATAGATATTCAATGTGTGCTTTCCAATTACAATATTTGTCAATAATTATTCCTAAAAAGTTTGTATAATCTACATCATCTATATTTACTTTATTTAAAAATACATTTGTGTTTTTAGTAATATTACTGTGGTAGTTCTGAAATTCGACTAATTTTGTTTTAGTTACATTAACTTTTAAATTATTATTAATTAACCAGTCTGAAACTTGAAGTAAGGTTTCAGTTGTTTCGTTTACCAAGTCTTTTTTATTTTTACATTTAATAAGTAAGGTAGTGTCATCAGCAAATAAAAAGCAATCATGTTGTAAACTATCAGGAAGATCATTGATATAAATTAAAAATAGCAAGGGTCCTAATGCCCTGTGGTACACCACAGTTGTTAACACGGTAGTTTGAAGTAAATATTTTTTTACGGTTTCCGTATATTTTAGATATTTCGACGCATTGTTTCCTATTTTCTAAGTAACTCTTTATCCAATCTAAAGCCTTCCCTCTAATAACATATTTTTCCAGTTTTGATAGTAAAATATCGTGTGAAACAAAATCAAATGCCTTACTCATATCCAAAAATACACAAAGTGGATACATTTTCTTATTGAGACATTCAGTTATGCTCTTCACTAAATCAAAACATGCTAATGTAGTAGACCTACCTTTCCTAAATCCATATTGATTATTTTTTAGTAGGCCAAAATCAAGTAAATAATTATAGAGCTTTTCATACATAATTTTTTCAAAGATTTTTGAAATAACTGGAATTAAAGTAATAGGTCTATAGTTGTTCATATCGCACATATCTCCTTTTTTAAATAATGGTTTGACAATACACTTTTTTAATCGTTCTGGAAATTTACCTTCCAAAAATGACAAATTAATTATATGGCTAAGAGGTCTTGATATTACACTAGCAACATTTTTCAATAATTCTGTGCTAAGTATTTTTCAATGAATGTATAACTTTTTTCACATCATGCTCATCTACTGGTGTCTAATAATAATTTTGATGCAATTTATGCATTAGATGTAGTTTTTTGAAGAATATAGCTGATTCGTTTTTTTTATTAAATATTAAATATTAAAATACTGTTTCGGCAATTATTTTTTTTTGATTTTTCGAAATTTCTCAAAATCTCCTGGGCCGACTTGGTTCAAATTTTCAGAAAGTCTAAGTTGAACAGAATGCAATCGAATGCCATCAACCGCGTTTCGATCGGTCCAGCCGTTGAAAAGTTATGAGATGTTTACATAAACACACACACACACACACACACACACACACACATACATGCAGACATACTGACGTCATCGCGAAAATAGTCGGAAAAGATTCCTAAGACCTCAAAACGTGGAGATCCGGTGAAAACTCGATTTTCGTAAATCGGGGCAAATTCAGTAACTTCCTATCTTCGTACACTACGTACTACGTAGCGGGTTAAGTTAATAAGTACTGAAAGTACGTTATTTGTTAGTTAATGTGATGTCAGTGTTTCAGAAAATAGAAACTGCGATGGGAGAAAAGAAGAACAAAATTGGAACTATAAATCTGACAAAATATCACAACAATATTTTCAGGGAGCCTGTTTCGTATATTTATGAAGGAACTGAAAGTCGAACGCCTCTAACTCAGAAAGTTTATAACTTTGTAACGATTTCTGGGACAAAGTATAACAAACTTTTCGTGTTAACGAGTGCCTATAATTTTTTGTTTACTATTTTTAACCTTTATTACTTACGATGTTTGCTCTAGATTGTCGCGGGTGTGATACGGTAACTTCGAAAATTTTCAACCAATCATTTACTTAGTACTAAAAAAAAACTATGTAGAATGCTGTTTCAAATCATTTAGTATTTTAGTTAGTAAGTACTAAAAAACTACGTAGAATGCTGTTCCAAAAATCAAAATCGAATCTAATTCTAAAAATGACAGCTTTTCAAATATTAAAATTACATTGTTTTTAGCAAACTTACATAATATTTATTAAATAACTTTAAGACTAATACAAGTAAATAATACAATAAAACAAACAGATTGACTTAAAAATATTGTCAGCTTTTCTCTTTTTAAAAACTGCATCAAATACCGTTAATTGTTTTAAATTCGGTTAATTTGTTTGAGAATTATTAATGCGAAAATTTTTGAAAAAAAAAGTTTTTTGACATTGATTCGAAATATTTCAATCTATCGGTTATTTAGCTAAATCAATATTTTAAAACTTCACAAAAATTAAGTTGAATGCTAGTAGAAAGATCAAAATCAACCGTCTTTCAAAAATCAAACAGCTTTTCAAAAATCGATTTACTGCCATTTTTAACAAAAGAGATGTTTGAACTGAAAAATATCTACGCTTATAATTTTTACTCTTTTGAGCTTAAAATACCTTAATTTAGCGGGAATATTCAGCGTTTACAGATTTTTTTAAATAGCATTTCGCACTGCAGCATAACCGTTTCCCCCGATGTTGGTCGGGGCTCCTTTGAAGAATAGGCCAACTGTCGTTATGCCAGGCAGGTCGTAAAAGACGACCGAGTAGCTATGCGAGTCACTACCGTCATGGCTACTAGGTGGTAGAATTCTGCATTGTCTCGTCCAGGTCACCGCCTTACCTTTTCCTTCAGCAATAACGTCAGTGCTTGTTACTCTCGTGTTCCGGTTTGGAGGATAAGGTAGCCGGTAAAGTTATGCATGAAGCATTAGAACTCGCCACAAAATAGCAATGCACTATTAACATCTTTGGTGACTATAGGCGATGGGCGGCTCTTTCCATCAGGAGACGTTTCCTCTTGTTTGCTATCTTATGATATAAAAAAAGCCTAATACGTGTCACTAACATGATTATTAACAAGGTGGAAGAGATCTGCAATGTCTCACCCGGGCTTGTTATCACTGGTTTACTCACTCCTGCCGCAATAGCGTCGATGCTTGTTCCGATTTGGAGGGTAAGGTAGCCGGTAAATTTATGAATCTGGTTAATACCACACATGATTCCGCCATACAGCAGCGCACCATTAACATCAACGTTATCTGTAGATGACGGTGCCTCTTTCCATTAAGAGAGTCATTTGCTCGTTAGCTATTAAGATACCAAAAACGAAGAAATGCTACAACTAACTATACTTTAAAAAATAAATTAAATAAAAATAATTTATTTTCAATATAAAAAACTTGAGAGGTGTCAAGGGACACCCGGAAGTTCCTTTTATTATTATTTACAAAAAACCTGTATACACTCAACAAAAATAATCGTCGCGACACCACACTGTTCAATGCGAAATAGAAATGGAAATATCTGGCTTGCTTTCTATAAGAGAGAGAGAGAGAAAGAGAGACAGACAGAGAAACATCCGCACGCCGCACAGCTTACAATACCTTACTATAGCAAAAAGTGTCGTGACAACTTTTCGTAAGAATTTTTTCCCTCTAGCCCCCTTCCGCAACGCGCGATAAGGAACTTCGTTCCAAAATGGGTGTCACAAGTTATCAAAAATAGTTAAAAATTACCAACATATTCTATGATATGGTGAGCAAACAAAAGATACATGTTTTTTAATTGTCAATGAATTGACGTCGGGCAAGCGTTTACTAGTTTAACACTGACTATCCATGCATTACATGTAATGCACTGAAGACCTTGCTTGATACGTCCGTGCATTACATATAATACACTAGTGCGGTTATCATCTTGGAAACAATACCTTAACGAGAAAAATAGATGTAGTAAGAAACAAAATTAGGACGTATAGACGGTTTAAAATGGTCAAAAGGATACAATATTTTTGTGACCTCGTAATAACTTAAAATGTGTTTTTCCCGGGCTCCTTTAAAGGATAGGACAACTGCCGTACTGCCAGGTAGGTCGTAAAAAGCAAACGATTGGCTATGTGAGGCTATCATCGTGACTACTCGAGTCTGGTACCTCCGCCTTACCTGTTCCTGTCTTAATAGCGTCAATGCTTATCGCTGTCGTGTTTCGGGTAGGAGGGTAAGGTAGCCGGAATACTCATGCATGTTACATTAGACCTCGCCACAAGATAGCAACGCACCATCTATCTTTTTTATCGTGTCTACATACGGTGGTTATCTCTTTCCATCAGGAGACCCATTTGCTTGTTTGCTATCTTATGACAAAAAAATGTAATATAATTATTGGACATTTTGGTGATGGGGATGGAAATATGCTTGAGACTGAACGCCTACTTACGGAAATTGCAATTTCCGTAAGGAGGCGTTCAGCGATGTGCATTAATATGATAAACGATGCCAATGAAGTCGCAGATATCCTTGAGTATTTTATATTTTAAGCCGTAATCACAAAGCTTTGAACCTCTGGCTCCTGTAATGTATCGTAGCTTTAGCTTTATAGCTAGAATAGAATATAACGATTTACTGAGATGTTAATGATTTAATCTTCTGGCTATGAGCCAAGAGGTTAAATCGATTAACATCTTTCATGTATCTAGGCGACGGATATCCTTCCTAATTAGCGGAGCCGACTGCTATTTGCATATAAACTTTAAATTTTTGAATTTTTAAAGTGTCACGAAAACTTTTTCAATCTTGGTTCCTAACAAAATATTTTTTTTATAACATAAGATAGCAAACAAGCAGATGGGTCTCCTGTTGGACAGAGTCAGCCATCGCCTATAGACACCAAAGGTGTTAATGGTGCATTGCTATCTTGTGGCCAGGTCTTATGCCACATGCATAAGTTTACCGGCTACCTTACCCTCCAAACCGGAACACAAGAGCGATAAGCACGGACGCTATTGCGGCAGTGGTACCAAACCAGGGCGAGAAATTCAGAACTCTACCACCTAGTAGCTACGATGGTAGTGACTCGCATAGCCAATCGGTCGCCTTTTACGACCTGCCTGGCAGAATGGCAGTAGGTCTTTAAAAGAGCCCGGAACCAACATGGGGATCAGCTCATATTAAGATCTGTTAACGCCAATTTTAATACTTGTAAGCAATAAAAGGATCTTGTAAGCAATAAAACAATCCGCTATCCATATGCTGAGGGTAAACTCATCAGTTGGTGCGTTTAAGTAGGCAATATACGCTCGTGTCTGGCTCCTGTGTTACACCTTTGAGGGCCTCAGCTGACAATTATTCCGCCGAAATACAGACAGCTGACGCATTACTTCATTTACAATAATATGATCAGTTATCATATTATCTGGCAAATTTTCAATTGGGAAGATATGACTGAAAAAAATGTTTTTTAGATTTTTGTATGACCAGCTGACGTATTTTCCACCACAATATAGTCAGCTGACTTTTTGTTTTCTTCAAGATATTGGACAAGCCATAATTTGAAAAATTTTCACTGGGAAGGAAATGACTAAATTTTGTTCCCGACATGCCTGGGAGGCTTCTGCTGCCTATCCCACCCACCTAGCCGCAGCTGACGTTTTCGAAGCTTCATAATACAACTCTCTGAAGTATTATTGTACAAGTTATCTTTCCAGAGGAAATGATCAACCAAATTTTTACCAGCTCGGGGACTAATATTTTTGTCACTAACTGCAGCGTGTAGCCCGCTGTAAAAGTATAAAAATTTTTGGCAATCCCGCGGGAACAACTAATTTTTCGGGATAAAAAGACATCATCTATCTGTTTGCCAAATGTCATCCAAATCCCTTTAGTAGTTTTGAGGTGGTTGAGTAACGAACATACTTCCATCCAAAAATCCATCCATCCAAACATCAAAACTTTCGCATTTATAATATTAATATAGATGGGCATAATAAATAAGCAAATGATCTCCTGATGGAGTGATTAACTCATTTATTACATATAAACACCTAAGATGTCAATGGTGCGTATCTATCCTTGTATAATGGCCATACCAAGATCTGCCAGCTACTTTACCCTCCAAACCGGAACTGGTGCTGTGTTTAGTAATCGTAAAATTAGTATTAAGCGTAGCTGAGACGTTGCTGTACCATATAGTAAATAATACGTATGGGTTTTTAAACTGTTTTCAAAAATGGAGGTTCTCTAAACCTCCATTTTTGAAAACAGTTTAAAAATAGAATCATCTGCTTTCTGGCATTTAAAACAAAAAAATAATTAAGAACACTAATCAAAATACCACCGCATTTGCCACAATTTCGACATGTCCGAAATTCAATCATAGTGCCTTATCAAGTACACAATGGACTGTGATGATGAGCTAGTCCTTGACACACTGATATCGTTATATAGCTTATATACGTCAGTGATTAACTTAATGACATGTGTGGATTCTGGTAATCGAATTTCCGATACCCATGGATGTATGAACATTGTTTAAAACAAGGAGCGGTTATATTAATCATAGAAAAGCGGTTATTGAATAAATAATCGGCTGGCATAAGATTGTACATATTATACATACCTACGTATTGTATGCATGTATTGTATATATATGCACATATATGATCCCAACGAGCTGATTATGGATGTAAAGTACTTTATATCTAACAAAATATGTCAATAAATATATTGCAAATGGGTTGACTAAGAAAAGAATATGATTAGACAAAAAAACTAATTATTTTGCAAAATTTGCAACTAGTTTTCTTCGTCTGAACAATGGATTTCCGCAAAGTAACGCCTGAATCCATAAAATACTAGCGGCCCGGTATGTGCTTCGCTACGTATAATGTGATATATAAAAAAATAATTATTTCGAATGTTCTTGAGTTATAAAATTACATTGATTTATATATATATATATATATATATATATATATATATATATATATATATATATATATATATATAGATATAGATGATTATAAATTAACAATTTTTTAACAATTCACTGGTTTGGTTAATAGCCGATTTCCACACCAATCGAAAATATGAATATGATCATATTTGATACCTCATTAAAATTTAGTAACGTAACCTTGTACTCTGTTGCATTTTTTAAGTTTAAACTGCACCATTGTTTAAATCATCATTTTAGATTTATAAAATTGAGTCTATGTCATTAAAAAGATCAAAATCAAATATTTTCAAAATACTTATACAGCTTTTCTATTACTTATTTTAGTGAATTTTAGATTTTTGAACTCTGAAAAAATCTGTGATTAAGTATAGTTTCTGCTCCTTTAAGCTAAGTATACTTCAATTTGGCGAGAAGTTTCAGGGACAGTTTTTTTTACATCAGATAAGATTAGATAAGTTAAGATTTATTATTATTACTACTTAGTTCAAAAGTACTGGTACAATAGCTTAAATATCTATTAGACTCCACACTTAGAAAAGCCTGTGGCATGGATACCATACAGTGATTTCCGTGAAAACAATTGACAAAAATTTCACAAAACAGGGATGTTACCAAAATAATCGAAGGATTAATTAGCTGGTTACTTGAATTGAATGTAATTATTGCATGTGTAGGAAAATTGCATAAGTAATTAGCTGCAACTGTGATTATAATAAAATAAATCATTCTTTTAATGTACTAAAATTTACAAAAATAAATAAAATGTAATGACATAATTGGTGTTTTATCCAATTTTAGGCTATTATTAGCTCCATTTAAGCTTCCAATTTTCCAATCCAATTTTTAGACTCTTGTAATGTTCGCGGCAATTTCGACAAAGTCTATGGCGTTACGTCATCTTGACATCACACAATCTATTGTCGTTGTACGAAGTGGTGTACCCTCTGTTGTTTTTTTCTGATTTTATTCTATACTTGACTCCATTAGAACTTGGAATTAAATTTTTTATGGCTACTAACGGATCGAAAACGTGGCTACATACTGAGAAGTTTCACAAAAAGAAATATACATAATTACTATGATTTATAAGTAAAAAAGTATCTTCACGCCCATATCCCCGAAGGGGTAGGCAGAGGTACAACAAGTGCACCCACGATTAGCCGAAGATACTTGGTCCCACAAATGTGATAGGTGGCAAGCCTATCGCCAACCGGGCACTTACCAATCCCGGGCAACTTTATGTTTCTCAGAAAACTGAAAAAACACTTTTTTTTTTTAATGTGCTCGACCCGGGAATCGAACCCGGGACCTCATGTGGTCAACGCCAACGCTGGACCACTAGACCACAGAGATATAAAAAACCCAAGATACACAATTAGTATCTCAAACACGTCCTCCGCAAATGAGCGCACAACTTTAAATTGTGCGCTTACTTTAAATAGAATCGCGTCGGTCGCGACACTGTCAATTTTATTACTTTTTGTACATTGCTTTGTAAAAGCAACTATAAATCTTGTGCTTAAGGTTGGGTATGATAAAACGTATGTTTTGGCCATATCTGTAACTATTAAAATGAAATTAAGGACAGTTTTGAGTGTCAGTTTTGTTCGGGACTCGGGACATCTTGGGTTTTTTATATCAATTAATTTATACGATAATATGAATTAAGGTTGATTTTCAAACATTTTACAGTACTCTGTTAAGAAAATAGCGGGAAGCCACCAATTATACATAAAATGTAAATTATTATTCATCCAAATTTATTTTATCACCATCAAAGTATGCTTTAAAAACGATACACATACGTCAATGAATAATCCAATCATCAAAAAATTTTTATACGTTTTTTCGAATTGAATCAGTTGTCGCCGCGAATTCTCCTTGATGTCTTTTACCGAATGAAAACGGCTGCTACGAATTGGTTATTAGAGTTTAATTTTTTTTTAATTCTTTGGCGTTACGTAGAAATGTTGCATCACTCTGCATCTTTTATCGGCTCACCTAATCACCTGGTGGTGAGCCTAATGTCAGTTTGCCTCCTCGTCTATAAAAAAATAGAGTTTAGGAAAAAGAAAAAGTCGGCTGGAGCCATATCTATTAAATAAAATGATTAATCGATGGTATTTGTTGAGTTTTTTTTGAAAAAACTCGTTCATAATGATAACCTTGAACGAGACCACATTATCGTGCAAAATCCATGTCCAAGAATCCAAGAATTTTCGTGTCACAAATTTGACCATTTTTGTCGAATTTGCTCTCTTTAACGCCGCATAACGTTCAAATAATATCTTTATTAACCGTTTAACTTTCCCGAAAGAATTCCAGAGGCACAACATCGCGATAGTCAAATAAAATAATCAACATGACTGACTTTTTCGTATTTTAAGTATCGGGAATAGATGAATTGAATCAGGAACCATAAACAATTCATCTATTCCCGATATTTTTTGGACTGAATGTATGCATAATTCTTCTGTGCGTGTGTATGTAATACCTCCTAAAAGGCTGGACCGTTTTGTATAATTTTTTTTGTGTATGTTGAAAAGGATTTGAGAATAGTTTCTTAGATTAACAATTTTATCCGGTAAATCGCACTGAGATCAGATTTGGGTTAAATTCTCTATAAACGTATAGTGGAAGACCCGGGGTCAAATTAGGCTAAAATAGGATATATTTTTTTAAATCTACCCTTGAGGGGCTGCAATTCCTTAGTTCAGCTCCTATTGTACTCGTATTTCTATGACAAACTATATCAATAACATCAGCTAGTATTATATAAAAAGTAACTATAAAATGATCGGTTCTTTAAGCCTTTACTCGCATTTTACGAGTGTGCTGAGAGAATTTAAGGGTTTTTCAATACGAGTAATAAAACAAAGATCTCTTAGTTTATCCCTCGAGCATTTTTATTAGATAAGAATGCCGTGCTAAGTACGTCTTATATCCACAGTACTAAAATGGTAGTGTAAGACCTCTTTTTTACAACACAGTAAAGCTTTTGACTGAAATCTTCTATCAAAAATTACAAGATTCAGCATTGCCTTCGAACTAAACGCAAGAAAATGGCTTGAGCATTATACATAATGAAATACAAAAAATATTGCAACGTCATTAAAATATCTTAGTAATATTCAACCTTATTTTTATACGTTATGGTTTAATTTCAACTATTGCCTTACTTTATCGACGAGAGATTGTAAAATTTTATGAGACCCTTAGATATAGCTTTAACGTTTAAAATTGCAAGTCACATGCTAACTTACTGTGATTGGACAAAATAAGACCACATATTTATTCGCGCTCTTATTTTATTTGCTACTTTGTAGGCCACTTTTAAAACCACAATCTTGAATCTGTGTATACTTCATCGAAAGCTGAAATTTTAGAAATATAAATAAATCCTTTTAAATATCGCCACATAATGCAATTGATCTTACCCTAAAGTAAACCTTAGAAAGTAGCAAGATACCTAGATTCTAAAAGCTTGCTAACATTTAACCTATACCAAAAAGAGAAGCCTGTAGGGTCAGGAAGGGAAGCCAATAGGGAAGAATCTATAATTGGTTCAGCCTGCATCGAGTCAATTATGGCACGTCGCATTCACCTCCATAATTAGCAAGATTATGGAGCGTATTTTAAGCAATCAGCTCCTGGCACATCTTGAAGCCAACAAGATCAGTGATATGTTATTTCACCCCACTTATCAATGTAAAGAAATCTTGGAGGTTTATATTAAAGCAATTGCAGTATCTTTAGACATTTCAAAAGCCTTTGATCGAGTCTGGCACAAGGCACTTCTGAGTAACCTTCCAAGGTATGGCTTACCTACTAAACTCTGCGTCTGGATATCCAATTGTCTGAGAGACCAGTAAATTCGAGTGGTCTTAAATGGCTACTCATCCAACCTAATTTCAATTAATGCCTGGGTACCTCAGAGATTTGTTCGCTCTGCAACCTTGTTCTTGCTGCATATTAAAGACTTTTTAACACCTGACACTATTGGCTACACCGATGACTGCACCGTTGTAAAGAGATATATGTCCAATCGCGCAAGGTCTCATGAAATACAGTCCTTGAGAGAGATCATGATTGATTGGTTTAACATTGCACCGATCGTCCGATTAAAGTAACGTCAATCTTGTAAAATTTAACCCTTTTAAAACAACACAAATACGCCTTAACAAAGGCGTGTTTCTTCTATGCAAAAAATAATAATTTTGATCTAAAACCCAGGTTGGGGGGTGTATTTATATCGCTAACAAATATGTAGGGCTTTTGAGTAATAACGTCATGTCCAACTTCAACTTAAGCCAACAAATCGAGTTGTTGGCACATAAAGTTTACAAGAAGTTGGAAATCATTTCGAAGGACAAGCAGTGCTTCAGCTTTGAACAGTTACTAAACATATACACGGCTCAATCGTGCCACTATCATGCATGCAGACAGGAGCACCTTTTAAATGGTTCTGCCAAGTATCATCTAGAAGCTTTGAACTCTAGACCAAAGTGCCCGTAGGCTAATAAGCGACGACAAGCTTACAAATAGAACTACATACACTTGAGCGTCATCGTAAAGTCGCCAGCCTATCAGTTTTTTAGACAATGTATTTTCATGAGGGGGCGAAAGTTCTATTCGAACTTATTGGACCCTCACCATTCCTTTATTGGACTACTAGATGCAAGCAGAAGTTTCATTCGTATACCTACCAAAAAATCGAACAAAACGATTTAACAACCCTTTTGATTCGCCAAAGAACGAACCACACACACACACACACACACTCATATATATATATATATATATATATATATATATATATATATATATATATATATATATATATATACATTATTGTCTTATATTATCTACATACGTAAGGGGAAGTTAAAAAGAAGTGACGAGTTGACCAATTTATTATGACTGTCGTGTGTTATTTCAATAACTGGCTTCAATAATTAATCAGTAACGATAGCGATAACCAGGTTCGATAGCTTAATATCCTCAACCGAGGAAGGAGAGTGTTGACGTACCATTACCTTATGGTAAGCGAAGCTGAATTTGAGATTGATGATTTACGAGATGAATAGTCCATCTCAAAATCACTCTGCAGTTAACATGACGAATATAGAAAAGAGAAAAATTGTTTAATGATGGGCTCCTATAATCGAGGATCCGTCATCCGTAGCAGTAACCATCAGCAACCAATTTAAGTAACGAGTGGTTCCGCAAGGTTTTTATGAAAAGAATATTTAGTAATTTAAGATTTTATAAGTACAGTTTTAGCTTACGTCTCGTAGAAAATATTACTACTCGCAACTACAATGCGTCATTTTACTGTTATAGGAACCGAGCATTAATAATCGTGCCCGCTTTCCCTCTGGTGCGGTCTTATATTAATCTAACCTAACCACACTAACGCTACACAATAACGTATTTATTAGGCGTTAATAACAGCTAAGTGCAGCGATAATCGACCTTCTATATACTATCATGACCACAGAACAGTATTTTGGTACCTATCTGAATTACTTGCATAACCCGAACAAATAGATTTTTGTTAAATTGAAATGTACACGGTCGTGATATTACAGAAATATCTAATCTGAATTCATATTGAAATGACCGTATTTTTAAGTTTTGTCGCAAAAAAGGATTATAAGTTTTACCACTATATATGTGGATGAAACTGACTTGCAGTTTCATCCACAACTAGTGGTAAAACTTTTTTCTACTCAAATATACTTCCGATAAATTTCGTTGCGGGTTTCAAGACTTTTTTTGGTTTTTCCCAGCTGTATTGGTCCATGCTCCTTTTGGTGAATAAACCAACTGCTCTTTTGCCAGATAAGTCGTAAAAGATGACCGATTGGCTACACATGTCCGTTACATCGTGACCACTAGTTGGTTGATTTCCGCAACGTCTTGCCTGGGTATTTGGTACCACCGTCTTATCTACCCTGCCGTAATAGCGTCAACCATTGTCACTGTCGTGTTTCAGTTTGGAGGGTAAGATAACCGAGGGTAAGATGCATGTGGCACTAGCATCCCGCCACACGAATAGCAATGCACCATCAATCAATCAATAATTTTTATTCAAAATAGGATACATTTGTATCACTTATTGAATATCATATACATTTCAAAGATAAATTAATAGTAAATTTAAATAACATGTCAAAAGTAATAGCAAAAATTATACAATAAGAATATGTCAAAAAAAAAATCATCAAAATTTGCCTTAGTTGAAGTAGATTTGGAGTAGATTTGGTCGCAGTCTCAAAAAAAACGTAATTATTGCCAAACATCTTTGTCATCGATGTAGTCACTTATTTTGTAGTATGCTCTTTGAATGAGCTTCGATTTTATTAGTTTGTAGAATTTTCTATCCGGGAGATTAATTATTTCCGTAGGAATTTTATTATAAAATCTTACTCCGTTTCCTAAAAATGATTTTTCGCTTTTTTGGAGCCTAAATCGAGGTACTACTAAACTATTTATTTTTCGAGAACTGTTGTGATGAGGGATATATTTTTCATATTCAATTATGTTTTTCCTGACGTTAACAATATTTACATAGACGTATAATGATGGTAGGGTGATTATATTTATTTGTTTAAACAGTTCTCGAAGGGAGTGTCTCGGTTTTAGATTATATATAGATCTCATGGCTCTTTTTTGTAGAACAAATACTCTTTCTAAGTTGGCCGCTGATCCCCAAAGCAAAATACCATAACTCATGACGCTGTGAAAGTAGGCATAATAAACTAACCTAGTTGTAGCTACGTTAGTTATGTGTCTTATTTTTCGTATGGCGTAAGCGGCTGAACTTAATTTACCAACTAAATTTTCAATATGGTAATTCCATTGCAATTTTCTATCTAGAGTCACTCCCAAAAAAGTACTCGAAGGTACTAGTTCGAGGTCATTATTATTAAGTTTTATTTTTAAATCTGTTGAATCAACATTTGCAAGAGTAAATTTAATACATTTTGTTTTGGAGGTATTAAGCATTAAATTGTTTACCGGAAACCAGTTGGATAATAATTCTAATGTATTTTTAATTATGTCGTAATTTTTTTCTTTTCGTTTAACATTAAATAACAAAGATGTATCATCTGCAAAAAGGACTATATTTGTGAACTGCTCTATCATGAAAGGTAGGTCGTTAATGTAAATTAGAAATAACAAGGGGCCTAAAATGGAACCTTGAGGTACCCCCATTGTCACCGGAGCGCCGACAGATGTGACATTACCTATGGTGACTTTTTGTATTCGATTTGATAGATAAGATATGATAAGTTCAAGTGCAGAGTCACGAATTCCATAAAATTTCAACTTACGGATTAAAGTTTGATGTTCCACACAATCAAAAGCCTTTGAAAGATCACAAAAAATTCCAATGGCGTCACATGATTTTTCCCATGTTTTATATATTTTAGTTAATAAATCAATTCCCGCATCCTGAGTAGATTTACCCCTAGTAAAACCATATTGTCGATTATGTAAGATGTTGTGATTAATTAAATGAGAGAGTAACTGATTAAAAATAATTTTTTCATTAATTTTACTAAGAGTAGGCAATACAGATATAGGGCGATAATTAGAAGGGTCCGCTTTGTTGCCTGATTTATAGATCGGTGAAAGAATATTAGTATGGTAAAAGTGAAAGATATTATGGCGTGATCTACAATCAATATCGAAGCCAAAAATATAGTTTTTAGAATTTTTGTCTGTTTGTCTGTTTGTCTGTATGTGTGTTCGGGGTAAACTCAAAAAGTACTGCATGGATTTACTTCAAATTTTGCATGATTATTACTAATAGATAAGGTCAACATATAGGCTACATATTATCACGCTATCACCTACGGGGAAGGAGCTGTGCGGAGTAAATGAAGTCCGCGCGGTCGAAGTCGCGAGCAACAGCTAGTTTAGTTAAATAAATTCAATTTAAACATAAAAAAGAAATATTTGTACATAATTAAAAAAATGAACAAACGTTTTTGAAAAACTAAAATGTTGACTAGCTAATTTAATGATGTTGGTTTTTCGTGACGGCGTGCGTGCTCATCGTAAAAATTTACTCTCTTCATTTGTCCCTAACGTGCCAAAAGAAGTATATAACTTCAAAAATTAAAGGCGTAGTACCCAGTATTTATTCTTAGTACCTTCTGCCGAGGTTGCTTAGAATAGAATATATTTTATTTGCATGAAAATCTTACTCTCCAAACCGGAACACGACAGTGACAAGCATTGTCGCTATTGCGGCAGAAATAAGTAAGGCGGTGGTACCAGACTCGGACGAGACAATGCAGAACTCTACCACCTAGTAGCCACGATGGTAGTGACTCACATAGTTAATCGGTCGTATTTTACGACCTGCCTGGTAGCACAGCAGTTGGTCTATTCTACAAAGGATCCCGGAACCAACACGGGGAAAATAGGTCTTACATATAAATAGGTCTTACATTTTTTTCAGGTCGCCATAACCTACCGGCAATGCTGGTGTGCAAATACATATTATAATCTACTTAATTATGTTTAAAATTTAAGCTCATGAATTTTCTTTACAATCATTAAACTCATAAAATCATATTAAAAATGTCTAATTATATGTTATTATCTGATAATGCATCTTTAATTATATTTTTATCCAGAAACATATTACTATAAAACATTAAGCTCATTAAATATAAGGATTTAGTATAAAATGAATAAAAACATTAACTTCATATCGTGTTATTTTTTCATATTTGATTATTTAATGACATTATACATATTATTTAAAAAGCTTAAAATATATTAAGAGTCACATTTAAAATTTAAGTCTTGATTACATTAAAAAAAATTGAATATAAGTGTAGGTATGTCAGATTATATTACATTATTAATTTAATTAAGTTTTTTTTTATGTCATAAGATAGCAAACAAGCAGATGGGTCTCCTGATGGAAAGAGTCAACCATCGCCTATAGACACCAAAGATGTTAATGGTGCATCTTGTGGCGAGGTCTAATGCCACATGTATAAGTTTACCGGCTACCTTACCCTCCAAACCGGAACACGACAGCGACAAGCACTGACGCTATTGCGGCAGGAATAGGTAAGGCGGTGGTACCAGACCCGGGCGAGACAATGCAGAACTCTACCACCTAGTAGCCACGATGGTAGTGACTCGATAGCCAATCTGTCGCCTTTTACGACCTGCCTGGCAGAACGGCAGTTGGCCTATCCTACAAAGGAGGCCGGGACCAACACGGCGAGTATATGAATAAAAGCAAAAGCTTAGATTTATCATTATAATTTTAAGGGCAATGGCTCATAATATATTAAGAGAGTTGACGTCGACTGCCAATGATCTTAGAAGTTGACACAAAAATGGCTGACGCTGACTCGTGTACGGCTTTACATTTTCATTGAAAAGGCCTCTATTTCACTTCTTCATTACGCCCAATTTTTCCTAAAGCCTTTTAAAATCACCCAGTATATGGAACTTCATACCGTTGGCAAATTTTAAGTGCACTAACTGCTTCTCTATCTATCTCTTCAAGGATTCATTATGTATTTATTAATCTCGCACGTCAATAGGTAGGAAGTATTTTATAATGAAATTGTAAAACCAAATCCGAGAGATAAATTTAAGCTGAAATAAAAACAATCCCTGGCTCCAACCCCAGTGCGCTACAAAAAGTAATGTTTCATAAAAACTCTACCCTGATTTTCCGGCGATTCAGACCTAAATGATAAACGGGGCACAATCCAGTACCGCAGCTAATTCTTGCGTCGTTACATTGTGTGTAATTTCTAGTTATAAATCAGAATATAGTAACTATGTTACACTAATAAAGATTTATATTACACTTTTTGAAAGTTGAAACATGTTTGAAACGGTGTATATATTCTCGTGTTTTAGGGTACTTTTTAAAAAATGTACCATGTAAATATGGCAGATATTTGAATATCGTAAAATAATAAACAAGCAGATGATTCTACTGGACAAAGAGAATGTCCCTTAAGGACTTCAAAAATATAAATGTGCGATTTAATATCACCCTTGACTATTTCTTGCCGCAATAACAACTGTTGCTTTGGTAAGCTACCTTACTCTACAAATTTCGATATTAACATATCGTAATTTGTAGAGTAAGGTTGCCAGACAAATTGCGCCAATAGCGTTTTATCTACGTAATATATACTAAAGCGCTATTAAAATCTTCTGTCTTTTATATCATAAGATAGCACACAAGTAGATGTCTCCTGTGAAAGAAGAAACAACCATCGCATATATGTATAAACCAAATATCATAATGTTGGTTGAAAAATGTCGAAAAAACAATTTTTCAAAAGATTTTTCTCATTCTTAAATTCCGAACAAATAAACTGACTGGCCCAATTTATTGAATACTTTTATGGAAAAAGGTGATTAGACTTTGAAATCAATCGGTATATTAATCTGAATATTACAAGGTCGGCTTGCACCAAAATTTCTAAATAACTATTGCTCCGGGCTCCTTTGAAGAATAGGCCAACTGCCGTTCTGCCAGGTAGGTCGTAAAAGACGACCGATTGACTATGCGAGTCACTACTATCGTGGCTACATCGTGCTTGTCAGTGTCATGTTCCGATTTGGACGGTAGATAAAAATTATAGGTTATTTTCATTAACATGGAGCCATGACATATGGTAATATAGTTTTATACTACTAATACGAGAAGAAATATGAAAGTTACAATTGTAATTAAATTATTAACTAAATAACGGCTTCACTCACGATTAATCGGTGTAGGTTCTAACGAGTTTCAGACCTATATAATCCATCTTCAGGGTAAGTCCGACGTTCGCTCGGTAGAGACACGTCTTGAACTGGGAGCCAATGCATGATGTACGCGGTTCGTTAGAATTTGGTGTATGTACGTCTAACCAAAGAAATCTAGCCAAAAAACAACGTTATTCTTAGGACTATGTTTTAAATGTCTCAAAAGACTTTTATTGCTTGCTGCGTAAACTCATCAACTCGTTTATGTTAAAGCAATAAATCACGTGTGATGTGTACATACAAGAAATATCTTATTACCTCTTATAAACTATGCTTGTTTACAAATTACGCTTGTTTAAAAACTACACTTGTTTACCTAACTTGTACGTGGATCCATAACGCAAGAGCCTTCTAATAAAAAATATCAAATACTACATACGTGAACCGTTTAAAGAAACACTAAAGGAACGGTTGAAACAGCTGATAGAATTACTTTCGTGTCTCGTGCATTGCAAACATTAATCTGTGGGGTGACATTATTGTCTATTAATTATTGATTTTAATTTTCCATCACAATTTTATCTGGCATTGTGCTACCTAATTTTAAGATAAACACTTTTTCTCATCTTTTTTTTTTGGTAAAAGTGTATAAGCTGTAGAAAGAAGGGCGCAAATGGAATACACCGCATCAATCTAGATCTGTTATTTTTTTTTAAATTATATTTTTAATTTGAATGATTTTCTAAATTTATTGCGTAGTATACGCAAGTTTGTATTTATTCACATCGTGTGTTTTAGTGTTGTATATAATATGCGTATTATATTATAGCAATTATTTACAAGAACGCATGCATGTAAGTATGACTTAGTTTTTTTTTAAATTTATAACTTTTAATTTGGGCCAAATGTTGTAGAAATGCATTATTCGGTCTTGGATAACACCACAATACTAAATTAGGCGTGGCTAAAAATTCGAAACCACCCTCTATTTAAAATGATTATAAATTAGATAAATATGAATGGGCAACTTCTAGTATTGAGTGATTTAAGATATCTGAAATTTTGTTCACATAACAAATGAACACAATCACAAATGAGTCTTTCCACTTTTTATCACACCGTCACTATTTATGTTTTGAATACGAGAGGTATTCGTGAATAAAGTTCAGCTTTGTTAAGAGTCACGTATTAAGTATCTCGTGAAACAACCACCACACATAAGTCATTTTAAAATACCCGATTTGTATATACGTGATTCGGTAGTATTTGAGGGTGCGTGCTCTTTGTTTACACGGTTCTCATTGCCACATTTTACCGACCTGACAGTCTTACCTTCCCAACTGAGCCATAGCGGTACAAAAACATATTACCTCCAATCTCTTAACTGTTGCTGATATTTCAGATTTCTGTAAATATCTTCGAAAAACCTCAGTATATCTGATCGAACCCGGTACCTTAGGATCTCATAGGCTGTTAGCCTAGCTAGCTAGCTAGCTGTTAGACAAACAACAACGCGTTGTTTTTTTTAATTATATCAAAGCTGTACAAAATTCGTACAAATAAAGTGATAGACAATAGCCAGTAGATATAATGTAAACGTATGTAATACACCCTTAAATGTAGCCAAGACCAAAGCCGTACAAATTTCAAGAGCCCTGTACTTATGCGGGATTTACACGGGCCAATTTTACACACAACACCGCACATATGGTGAAATAATCTACATAAATAAAAGGATAACTAAGTTAAGAAATTTATGGCCTTTGTGGTCTAATGATACACTATCGGTGTTGACCATATGAGGGTCAATTCTAGGGTCGACCAATTTAAAAATGTATTTTTTTTTATAAAAACCACGTTACCCGGAAATGGCAAAGTGCCCGGTTGGCGATAGGCTTGCTATCTATTACACTGTGGGAGTAAGTATCTTCGGCTAATCGTGAATACAGTGGTTGTAACTCTGCCTACCTCTTTGGAGATACAGGTGAGAAAATACTACATTAATTAAGTTCCTTTTTAAATATAACCCGTTCATTTACAGAGTTTTGTCTAATACTAGCTGACCCGGCAAACGTTGTTCTGCCTTTTTAACTACTCTTATTTTCTTCCTTATTTTCTCACCTTTTAAACCTTCCTTGGACTTCAACAATTAATTCTAAACCTAAATTAGCCAAATCGGTTCAGCCGTTCTCGAGTTTCAGCGAGACTAACGAACAGCAATTGATGTTATATATATAGATTGGTGTTAATTGGTATCAAACACAAAAACATTTACAGTCTATTAGCTTTATTATTAAAATAGATTTAATTTAAATCTAAGTATCAATTAAACTTCCACACGTCATGTTCTAGAATTATATATATTCTAGCATGCTGTGACTATTACAGTCCTTCTTTTTCTTGAGTCTATCGGCTACTGTCATTTCAAAGGAAGAATTCCTAATCTACATACATACATACATATCTTCACGCCAGATCCCTTACGGGGTAGGCAGAGAGAACCGAGTGCCATACATCACGATCCTTGCAGGCTTGTCTCGCTTCTTCCACATTCATCACTCTCTTCATACACACACGCCGGTTGCGAAGACTCTTGACACCACCTTCGGACAGTACTCGATCAATCTGATCGTGGTATGTCAGTCTTGGTCTTCCCCGGTACCTACATCCTTCCACATTCGCGTTGTATATCTGTTTTGTTAACCTTTCATCTACCATTCTTTCTACATGTCCGAACCAACGGAGCATGCCCTTTCTCATCTTTACACCGACACTTTCTTTCAAACCTAACCTCTCTCTCACTTCGACATTACGAACCCGGTCCGCGAGTGTCACACCACAT
Organism: Apodemia mormo; assembly: GCA_036924255.1. Lineage (NCBI taxonomy): Eukaryota > Metazoa > Arthropoda > Insecta > Lepidoptera > Riodinidae > Apodemia > Apodemia mormo. The sequence continues at coordinate 5,521,758 of JAUPFN010000004.1, forward strand.
ATTTTTCTTAGCGACCTCATCTCGACCGCGTTGATTCTACTTTCATGCCCTTTCTGACATACCCAACTCTCACTTCCATACAATAGCGTTGGGATAAGCACATGATTATGCAGGGCTAGACGGGCACCCTGACTTAAAATTGTGCTATTAAGTAATTTCCCTAACGCTCCATTCACTCTGTTCCCTGCACACACTCTTCTTTCAACATCAGCGGTGTACCTTCCATCCCTGCTAAAAGCACATCCAAGATATACAAACTCATCCACTTGTTCCAGCACTACATCATCGACCACAACTCTTACATCCGTTCTGGTTGTTTCTCTTTCAAATACCAAAACTTTAGTTTTCTTCGCATTCAAATGTAAGCCCATACTCTTACAATCCTCATTCATAACTGTGACCAGTGTCTGTAGCTCAGATGGAGTTGAGCCTAAAAGTACAGCGTCATCTGCATAAAGCAGGCAGTTCACCACTAGATCACTCATGCGCATTCCCACATTCAATGACCTCAATCTTTGTAGACACTTATCCAGATATAGAATAAACAGACGAGCTGACAACACACAACCCTGCTTGACGCCGATATTGACATCGAACCAGGGCGATATGTTGCCGTCAACCCGCACACATGCTTTGCAATCCCAGTACATGGATTGCAAAGCACGCAGCAGACGCCCATCTATCCCATAACTGGGTAAAATGTCCCAAAGTTTCTTTCGCACAACTCTATCAAACGCTTTCTCCAAATCCACAAAACCGCAGAAAACCTTCTGGCCGACAGCCAGATGCTTCTCTACGATGTTGCGGAGTGAGAAAACTTGATCCATACATCCTCTTCCAGATCTGAAACCCCCTTGTGCCTCCCACAACATTCCCTCGGACTTCCCTTGCATTCTCCTTTCAATGATCTTACCATACACCTTCGATGCTAAGCTGATCAAATTGATGGCCCTATAGCTATTGCAGTCTATACGTGAGCCCTTGCCTTTATACAAGGGCACGATGACCGCGCGCCGCCAGTCTTCGGGTACTCTACCGGCCCTCCAACATGTATTGCAGAGGACCCAAAAAGAGTCCCAGACGGCAGGACCACCGTATTTGATCATCTCAGCAGTCACCTTATCTATTCCCGCAGCCTTTCCGTTTTTCATACTTCTTATCGCCCATACGATCTCTTGCATAGTAATGTCCTGGCACGCTTCCACCGTCTCTGAGTCACTTACTAAGTCAGAGACGGAGGCAGCGTCCTGAACAGCATCATACATATCTCCAAAATATTCACTCCATCGTTTTAACACGCTTTCTGTGCTTGTAAGAATGTCACCATCCTTAGATTTAATCCTATTCATTCTGGAGGCTGCCGAACAACTCCTAGACTTCTTCACCTCCCTCCAAAAAAGTTTGGTGTTTGCCTCGAAGTTGCTCGCCAGTCTCTCTTCCGCTTTCAAACATTCTCTTTCACGCTTTTCTTTCACTAAGGTTTTGGTGGTATTCTTACAACAACGATACAATTCTTTCTTCTTGTCTTTCATACCATCATTCGCTTGCAAACATGATACATAGTCTAGCCATGCTTTCTTCTTTCTCTCAATCGCAGCTTTCACTTCATCATCCCACCATGCATCTCCTTCCATTGACTTGCACAGTTTCGCACTACCACATACTTCTTTCGCGGCTACTATCATACTATCTTTCAAAACTTTCCAACATTCGTCTACATCCAAGTCCGGTAGGTTCACTTTCGCCAACCTATCTCGAACCTGAATCTCATACATACTCCTTATACTCGGGTCTTGCAACTTTTCGCTCTTTATCCTTTCAAGCTCTCCGAATGGAACACGCTGTCGCCAATGTCTCCACTTCTTAAACAGACCCCTATATCGGCTTATTACCAAATAGTGGTCCGTTTCCAGATTGGGACCTCTGTAGGCGCGCGTATCCATTAAACAACTGCGGAGTCTACTATCAATCAAAATCAGATCTATCACACTCTTTTGGTCATTCCTTCTCCATGTATACAAATGTATGTCCTTATGAGGGAATATTGTGTTAGCCACAAGAAGATTCCTTTCCATGCATAAATCCACAATGTGCTTACCGGCGTCGTTCACTCTACTGTCACCATACGGACCAAGAACGGCATCGAAACCAGGCCGCTTAGTCCCGACCCATCCATTCAAATCACCACACAAAATGACTCTTTCATTGTCATCAACCATATCCAGAACATCCCTTACAGAATCCCAAAACTTTTCCAGGTCACTGGGCGACGAAGAGCTTACCGGTGCATATAATGCGACCAAAAAGACTCTCGTGATTCCCAGTTTGATCCGGACCCAGAGAAGTCTCGAGCCAGCCATCCCATAATCTTTCAGACCAGAGACCAAGCGTGACGATAGAAGAATACCTACTCCGGCGCCAGCATGATCGCTCTGGGGCACACCAGACCACAGAGCCATCATGCCACCGGGGAGATCAGTGATTTCACTACCTTTACGTTTAGTCTCTGTTACACATGAAACATCCAGGCATCTCTCATTCATTACATCTATCAATTCATGCATCTTATCTTCCAACCCACCTCTTACATTCCACGTGCCTATTTGGCACTCTGCTCCCCTCGACTCGCCTATTCGGGCCTGGCGTGATGGGTGGCGGCCCCCATCGCCGCATCCGCCGCTTTTCGTACCGACGGGGGCGGATCGGTACGCGTCGCCTCCAGGGGACGCCCTAATCCGCACTGCGGTACTTATTCGGGCCAGAATTGCAGTCCAGTGGACTGGCAGGGGTCGCGACGAGCACGCTTCTGGCCAATGACCCTAATTCCTAATCTATATCCATTTTATCCTTTAATCTATTTTTATCATCAAGATCATTTTTTTCAGTTTGTATTTTTCTAGAGAATACTTTTATAGAGAAAAAGATAGTTAAGCTTGGATTATAAAAATGGTTTTGCGCTTTATTTAAATCAAGTTAAAAAGGAAGACGTTACGTAAGCTAGCTACGCTGTGCAGCCCACATTATAACAGTTTTGGTGAATCCCCCGGGATCAACTTGGTTTTCCAGAATAAAAAGTACCTTGGTTATTATTCCAGATCATCATTTTCTATATATTGTGTCCTAAATTTCATCCAAATCGAATTGGCCGTTTTTGCATTAAAGAGTAACAAACATTCATCTATACATCCAAATAAACTTTTGCATTTATAATATTAGCAGGATTGTCTATATTACAATAAAGTTAGTTTGCATATTTTAAACCTTCTTGAACTTCTAAAGAATATTAATTTTCTCCCCCACATACTCTCTCGTTACTGTAGTGTGTAAAACAACGCCAACTGCTGGAATGCAATGTAATTTTCTGTCTTACTACGTTTAAAAACCCTTATTTAAAATTAGAAATTGTTAAAAACGAACTTCGGGATTTAGTTTTTCAATCTTAATATTCTTTTTTAAAAAGTGGTACTATTTTGAAAGACTGCTCTGTTAATAGTTCAAAATAACAATACAATGTAACACTTCTTTTTACTTTTTGCGCCTTTACTTTTTATTACAATAACTAATATATACATTGTCATTATTATCATTATATTTTTATAGGGTAGCAAACAAGTAGTTGGATCTCCGGACGGTAAGAGAAACCAACGCCTAGGGATACTAATAGTGCGTTTCTAACCGTGTGGTGCGATGATAAACACCACATGTATTTTATCGGCTACCTTAGCGTATTTAAAACTCAATTATTCACGTCACATATTTTTGGGTCACTGACTAACCGGTGGGTGTTTTAAATTAAAATCCAATCAATGCAGTATTGTCTTAAGAAGCCAAAACTGGTTGTGACACATGAACAAAAAGGAAGAGAACACATGAGTTTTATTATAAAAGTTTAGTTTTTTGTTTGACGTACGCAACTTTTACAACTTAAACACGAACTACAACTACTTCGGTTAATTATTGTTTATTGTATTTGTAATTGTGCTATGAAAAAGAATCAAGTAAAAGTTTTTGTATAAGGGAAAGGTTTATTGAAAAACATTCTTGAAATTTCAAATGAATTAATCGCGTAGCGTTCTGCAAGTGGCAATATAAAATGACTTGCCAAAGGAAAAAACGACCCAAGAAAAGGAAGTTAAAATTTACTGCATAAAGAAAATGTTTAATTGAAAATAAATTCTAAGGAAATCCTACATAAAATTTCAAATTTATGTAAAATCCAGTCAAAATATATTTTATTATGTAATAGGATACGATTTGCGAGTAGTAATCAGATTACAATATTAATGGGAATGCGATGCGTCAGTACTTGGAAATGATTACTCGACTTATTAAAATGGACCCATGTGAATCCTCCATAACTGTCTTGTAGAAATAATTGATAGCTTCCCATCATTATGGTAGACACGTAAAATTTCAAATTTATACCTATATAATCCAGTCAATATATATTTTATTACGTTATAGGCGACGATTTGCAAGTAGTAATCAGTTTACAATGTTAATGGAAATGCGATGCGTTAGTACTTGGAAATGATTACTCGACTTATTAAAATGGACCCATGTGAATCCTCCATTACTGTCTTGTAGAAATAATTGATAGCTTCCAATCATTATGATAGACACGTAAAATTTCAAATTTATATAAAATCCAGTAAAAATATATTTTATTATGTAATAGGCTACGACATGCGAGTAGTAATTAGTTTATAATATGAATGGGAATGCGATGCGTCAATACTTGGAAATGATTACTTGACTTATTAACATGGACCCATGTGAATCCTCCATAACTGTCCTATAGAAATAATAGATAGCTTCCCATCATTATGATAGACACGTAGCGTATCAATAAAATTGATTTTCTTTATCACACAGCTCACGTCCACCGCTGTCCCTACTTTTTAGGCTGTATATTTTTATTATAAAAGTGTTTGAAATATCTTTAAAATATTTAAGACGAAACAAAACTTAGGACAAGTTACGACTTAATGGTGAATATATTTCGGATCCGAAAGAATTTTTAAGATTTTTGCGTCTTCGAGTGAGAAATTTATCTCCGTGTACTCCGTGTGCTTTGATAACAACTCAAGTGACAGCAACTTAAAATATCTGTAAATCGGTTGACCCTGCGGACCATCCATAAGCTTCCCGCTAAATTGAGGTACTTTAAACGAACTAAAAACTATACCTACGCATTAATCTTTGAGTATATTTTTTTAAATTTTTAATGAACAAAACTATCATTCGTTTGCAAAGATGATACATAGTCTAACCATGCTTTCTTCTTTCTTTCAATCGCAGCTTTCACTTCATCATCCCACCATGCATCTCCTTCCATTGACTTGCACAGTTTTGCACTACCACATACTTCTTTCGCGGCTACTACCATACTATCTTTTATAACTTTCCAACATTCGTCTACATCCAAGTCCGGTAGGTTCACTTTCGCCAACCTATCTCGAATCTGAATCTCATACAGACTCCTTATACTCGAATCTTGCAACTTTTCACTCTTTATCTTTTTAAAATCTCCGAATGGAACGCGCTGTCGCCAATGTATCCATTTCTTAAACAGATCCCTATATTGGCTTACTACCAAATAGTGGTCTGTTTCCAGATTGGGACCTCTGTAGGCGCGCGTATCCATTAAACAACTGCGTATTCTACTATCAATCAAAATCAGGTTAATCACACTCTTTTGGTCATTCCTTCTCCGTGTATACAAATGTATGTCCTTATGAGGGAATATTGTGTTAGCCACAAGAAGAGTCCTTTCCACGCATAAATCCACTGTGTGCTAACCGGCGTCATTCACTCTACTGTCACCATACGGACCAAGTACGGCTTCGAAGCTAGTCCCAACCCATCACCACACAAAATTACTCTTTCATTGTCATCATGAACTTACCAGTGCATATGATGCGACTAAAAAGACTTTTGTGATTCCCATTTTGATCCGGACCCAGAGAACTCTCGGTCCAGCCATCCCATAATCTTTCAGACCAGAGATTAAGCGTGACGATAGAAGAATACCTACTCCGGCGCCAGCATGATCGCTCTGGGGCACACCAGACCACAGAGCCATCATGCTACTGGGGAGATCAGTGGTTTCACTACCTTTACGCTTAGTCTCTGTTACACATGAAACATCCAGGCATCTCTCATTCATTACATCTATCAATTCATGCATCTTATCTTCCAACCCACCTCTTACATTCCACGTGCCTATTTGGCACTCTGCTCCCTCGACCCGCCTATTCGGGCCTGGCGTGATGGATGGCGGCCCCCATCGTAGCTTCCGCCGCTTTTCGTACCGACGGGGGCGGATCGGTGCGCGTCGCCTCCAAGGGACGCCCTAATCCACACTGCGGTACTCCTTCGGGCCAGAATCTGTCCAGTGGACTGGCAGAGGTCGCGGCGAGCACGCTTCTGACCAATAACCCCTATATCACAAGAAAATAATTTGCTTACTTTGGGGTTAAGTCGATTTGTGTAATTTGTCTAGCAATATTATTATTATTAGACACGCTAATAAAGTGATTAAATGAAATCATGAAAAATAAATTTTTATAGGTAACTCTGCTACTGCACGTAAAGCGAGGATGTTTTTTAACTTCCCACTACGTATGTAGATAAGGAAGTTATTGATTTTGCCCCGATTTTCGAAAATCGTGTTTTCACCAGATTTCCACGTTTTGAGGCCCTACAAATCTTTTTCGACTATTCACGATAACGCCAGTATGTCTCTCTCTCTCTCTCTCTCTCTCTCTCTCTCTCTCTCTCTCTGTGTGTATGTATGTATGTGTGTGTGTTTGTGTGTGTGTATGTGTGTATGTAAACATCTCATAACTTTTGAACGCCTGGACCGATCGAAATGCAATTAATGGCATTCGATTGGATTCCGCTCAACTTAGACTTCCTGAAAATCTGAACCAAATCGGCCCACGATATTTAGAGAAATTTTTAAAAAACCTCATAAAAATATTGGCGAAACAGTATTTTTTAATATAACTTCCAGATATTAATTCTAAACTCTATTCCTCCAAAAATTACGTCTAATGCATGAATTGCATCAAAATCGGTTTATCCGTTTGGGAGAAAACGTTGACAAAAAATTTTGAAAAACGTGTTTTTCGACATAACTTTGAAATTTTTCAACCAATATTTTTTTGTTTTTGTTCAATATTTTGGTAGGTACTAAAAAAACTACATCGAATGCCGGTTCTAATTTAAAATCGAACCTTATCTTCAAAATTTACAGTTTTTCAAATTACGTTGTTTTTAGCAAATATGTACTTAATGTTTTTGAAATAACCTTCAGGCTAATTTACCTTACTTAATTTACTGACTTAAATACTAAACTGACTTAAATTTACCTTACTTAATCTTATCAGATTTTTTTCTTTAAAAGCTGCATCAAATGCCGTTATTTGGATCAAAATCAGTTAATTTATTTGGAATTTTTCAATAACGAAAATTAAAAAAAAATGTTTTTGACATTGCTTCGGAATTTTTCAACCTGTCGATTATTGAGATAAAGCAATATCTCTCAAAAATTGAGTTGAATGTCATCCGGAAGATCAAATTCAATTAGCGTTTTTAAAATATATAGCTTTTCATAAATCAGTATACTGCCATTTTAACAAAATAGATGTTTGAACTGAAAAATATATATAATAAATGAAAAAATATAAAAGTTTTTTAATCTTTTCAGCTTAAAATACCTTAATTTAGCAGGAAGTTTCAGGGATGGCCTGTAGGGTCAACCGTTCACACATTTTTTTTCTCGCGTACCTCATTGAACAGGTCTTTAAAAAAATATTACAGATTTGCGAAAACAATTTTTCAATTAAGGGACTCGTTTGTGAAATATAAGGCTTTAAACTGCTAATTTTTATTACTGTTAAGTAATTGTACCCTCCCCTTTCTGCTAGCTAAGCTATTAGTTTAAGGTGTGTGTATAAATTCATGATAGTACTATATACGGTGTGTAAAGAAAACCCTGTCGGATAATTAAAGGTGTTATTTGGTACCGTAATACGGTTACATTATTTTATGGATATTAATTAATTAGTTTTCCCAATAAAGAAAAGAATTTAATTTTTTGTTTTTTTTTTTAAATTCCCCAAAATCTCCTTGACCGAATCGGTTAAAATTTTCAAAAAATCTAAGTTGAGCGAAATCCAATCGAATGCCAGCAACCGCGTTTCGATTGGTCCAGCTGTTCAAAAGTTATGAGATGTTTACATACACACACACATACATACATACAGACATACTGACGTCTTCGTGAAAATAGTCGGACAAGGTTCCTAAGACCTCAAAATGTGGACATCTGGTGAAAACTAGATTTTCGAAAATCTGGGTAAAATCAGTAACTTCCTTGTCTACATACGTAGTGGGAAGTTAAAAATCATTTTTCAAATTCAAAATTCACATTATATGATGTTTTTCCATGAGCAAATCAAATGACTTTTTACGAAATTTATTTAAAAGCGAATATATAAGATTATCAGGAAAAGGATTGGTATGCAAACTATTGCTTAATAATACAATTAGATACAAACGATTATTAAATAAAACAAGTATGTAGTTTTATTATTTTGAATATTACCTTACCTAGTTGTTTTCTCACAATGGATAGCCCCAGTCCGTACTCTCACAAACACCCTTATATAAAAGTCTGCCGATATACTGAGCATCGATTCTATATACCTGTTGTATCTGTTAGCGTGATGTTCTATGGACTGTAGCAAAATCCTGAGAGACTGAAATATATATTAATTATAAGCTGCATTATAAAGTATTTTTTTAGCTATCTGATAAAAACGACTTTACCCGGGATTGAATATGTGCCTGGTTGGCGATAGGCTTGCCACCTGTTTGTAGGTGTTGTAGTTAATGTAAGAAAACACCATTTAAATGGTATTTTCATACATTAAGTACGACAACACCTTCAAATAAGTAAATTCTACTATCAAATAATGCCGTGCAAGTGGGACGCTACCGAAAGTCACGCGGCGCGTTTAAAATTCCATAATAAAAAGCCGAAAAACGAAGACCGCGCCTTCACGCAGTGTTTGTGCGAAAGCCGCCAAAACGAAACAATGAATCAAGCAGCGACAAAGTGTTGTCATTTTTAAAATATTTGCTTAACGCTAGGGAAAATTAAGTAAAAATACGAATATTAAAAAAATATATATCTTTTTTATTTTTTGAAATAAAGTTATTTTAATATTTTATTTCAGTAATGCCTTTAACCAACCTATATGCCTCTTTCGGCTCGGACAGGGTTTTCTTTACGCACTGTATATTGAAGTTAAAAAGAAAACTATCACAGTTGTTTAGACTTTACGAGTTTATGAGTAATAGCCAAATAACTTATAAAATGTACTTGGAGAAGTTTTTAACGGCGGCGAACCCGTGGTGGGTTGAATAGGTTAACGAATCGAATTATAAAACAATAAAAAAGCCCTCTTTTTAGTCCACATTATTGTGATGGGCAACAAGAAACCCCATACTGCGCGTGACCCAACATGCACTTTGCCGGTTGAGCTAACTGGTTAATTGTGTTCTATTTTTGAATAAATTTGTTTTTTTATCATTGATATAAAAAATCCATAAACATATTATACTGTTCCGTTCCTAAATTTCGAACATCTCAAACCCAACGAACTCAATATATCTCCGAGTTCGCTGCTCAAGACTTATCGAGTGACCTACATATTAGTATGTTTGTCAAATGCATTGTAATGTATGCAATCTTCGATCGTTTCTGATCGAAGTGTGCAATGTTTATAGGTATTTATTAATTAAGGTGCTGTCAACACTGATATTGCGCACTCTGTCTATTTCTATTGGAGTAAAGCCAGGTCTTATAATGAATAAATATTGAAATTTCAAAAAATGTGCAGATTATTTGACAAATATGACTCCCTAGCGGTTTAGGTATGAACATGATGACTTCGTGTTTGGAAATGCAGACCCATACGTCAAAAAATATAGATATAGAACCTTTTAATGATGATTTTAGACCAATCTTCCCAATTATTTTGTATCGACCCAATTTTGTTCAATTATATATCGAGTCGGGCCACGGTCTTTGACATATGATGAACGTTAACATATATTTTTTGTGATGTGCTATAACAAATACGTTTTTTATTTAAAAACTGCTTAAATAACATAAATTTCAACAAATTAGTTTTTGTCAGCCTCTTAAAGGTTCTTTTAGTACATAATATATAAACTTTAACTTAGCCAAATGCTATCTGTCCTTAGTTTGCGTAATTTTCGTAAAAAGGGATAAAACATTTTTGCTTCACGTATTAATATAAAGATTAGATTCATTCCATTACCCAAAAGTCGCAGAATCCGGAAACCTTTTGATCTGAGCTGAAAAGGTTAATCGACCGCAAAAGCAGGTAACTAAAGGACTTCAATTTCATAACTGAATTACATTATTAAAAATCCACCCAAAATGTAATTTAACATTAGCCGAAAGCCCTAACAATGTTTCAAGCTCAAAGTCCTAATGAAAATCAGAATTCAACATATAAAAGCAGCGTTTTTATGAAGATTAACTTGTATATAATACAATTCCTGGTATTTCCAACTCACTTCCCAATGAGAGTGAGAAGAACATATAAACATTCGAATTGAAATTCAGATAAATGAAATGTCTAAAAGAACTTATGCATTTAATTGGACGAGGATTAATACCATATGGTACGATTCACACTGAACGGCTCGCATCGGCTCGCGCCGGAATGAATTAACGACCATCGGAGCTTTCCACTTGTCGCGACAGACGTGCGATTCGAATTACTGCACCACTGCTCTCTATTCACATTTCACGGCAGTCGTACTGCTCCAAAAGGCCTTTTTCATATCATGAGATAGCAAACAGCAGATCGCTCTCGTGATGAAAAGAGAAAACATCGCCTATAGACACCAAAATTGTTAATGGTGCTTTGCTATCCTTGTGGTGCGATAGCAATTCCACATGCATAAGTCTACCAACTACCTTACCCTTCAAACCGGAGACGACAATAATAAGAATTGACGCTACTGCGGCAGGAAAAGGTATCGAATACCCGGGCGAGACGTTGCAAAACTATATACTACCTAGTATAGTCACGGTGGTAGAATAGAATAGAATGTATTTTATTTGCATGTATATGGGTTACAATAAATAGGTCTTACATTTTTTTCAGATCGCCATAATCTACCGGCAATGCCGGTGTGCAAATACATATTATAATCTACTTAATCATAATTAATGTTCATATTTTATACATTCAAGGTCACGAATTATCTTACAATTAATTAAACTCAAAGAATCAATACAAAAAAATGTCCAATTATATGTTATTATTAATATATTTGATAATGCATCTTTAATTATATTTTTGTCCAGAAACATATTTGTTATTACTATAAAACATTAAGTTCATTATATTTCGCCATGTTGGTTCCGGCCTCCTTTGAAGAATAGGCCAATTGCCGTTGTGCCAGGCAGGTCGTAAAAGGCCACCGATTGGCTATCGAGTCACTACCATCGTGGCTACTAGGTGGTAGAGTTCTGCATTGTCTCACCCGGGTCTGGTACCACCGCCTTACCAATTCCTGCCGCAATAGCGTCAGTGCTTGTCGCTGTCGTGTTCCGGTTTGGAGGGTAAGGTAGCCGGTAAACTTATGCATGTGGCATTAGACCTCGCCACAATAAAGCAACGCACCATTAACATCTTTGGTGTCTATAGGCGATGGTTGACTCTTTCCATCAGGAGACCCATCTGCTTGTTTGCTATCTTATGATATATCTGTGCTATATCTGTGAATGGCAAGTACAGCACTGCTTTTCTGCCTACAAGGAGCGCACGCGCCTGACATATATATATATATATATATATATATATATATATATATATATATATATATATATATATATATATAATATATCTGGCGTAAAGATATATATATATATATATATATATATATATATATATCTTTACGCCAGATCCCTTACGGGGTAGGCAGGGAGAGCCGAGTGCCATACATCACGATCCTTGCAGGCTTGTCTCTCCACATTCAGTTTGCACATATTTGCACACCATATATTGGTAGAATATGTCGGTAACTTAATTTTTATTTAACAACTTTTAACACCCATATTCTTGCAAATAAATATTTTCTTTCTTTCTTTCTTTCACCACTCCTTTCATACACACACACCAGTTACGAAGACTCTTGACACAATCCTCGTAACAGTTACTCCTCATATCATTTTTACTTACAAAAATAGTTTTCGCAATTAATACCCAGGAGGCGTCCTCTTTTTTATTGACTAAATATATTTTATAAAGACGAAATTAGTTAATTGCTCCTACAAAGAAACAAACGCGTGTTTAACGAACCGCTTATACCACTCATTTCAATACACTTGTAGATTTAGGAGACGACAGAAGCAATTACGAGTAAGTTAGGATAAATTAACTTAATGTGAATAATATAAATAAATCTGAAAATATTATAGGTACTTATAATCTATCTTTAGGTCCACGTACATCAAATTATTTGAATATATTTTTAACTTGTGGCCTCTGTGGTCTAGTGGTCCAGTGTTGGCGTTGACCAAACGAGGTCCCGGGTTCGATTCCCGGATCGAGCACATTAAAAAAAGGGTTTTTTCAGTTTTCCGAGAAACACAAAGTTTCCCGGGATTGGAAAGTGCCCGGTTGGCGATAGGCTTGCCACCTATTACATTTGTGGGACCAAGTATCTTCGGCTAATCGTGGGTGCACTCGTTGTACCTTTGCCTATCCCTTCGGGGATATAGGCGTGAAGATACTTTTTTTTGATGGAATAAAGTTTACAAAAGTTGTAGCTATTCACATATCAAAATTATGTTACAACAAACTTACTTCATGTTTTTAAAATCACTTTCAGGCTAATATACTGCTTTATACTAGCTTTTTAGGGAGAAAAGCTACGTCTAATACCGTTATTGGTTATTGGTAAAAATGGGTCAATTTATTTGTGATTTATCAATGACAAAAAATTTTGAAATAAATTTGTTTTACATTATTGTAGAAATTTTTTAACCTATCGATTACGTAACTAAAATCGGACACCAGACCACTAGACCACAGGGGCGATTCATAATTACAAAATTATCAAAAATCGTACGAAAAAGTGAAAATATTGAGTTTTTGTCTTATATTTTTATTAGTATAGCCGTCCAAAGTCAGTTCTGGCAGCTAACAAAATCAATAAAATGAATAACTTAACTTTCAAAAAGTTGAAACCATCCATTATTACTTGTCAGTAGCTTACAAGAATCAGTGTCAATTCATTTTAAACCCATTTCAAAGGTTGCGAAATGAATGGTTCTCAGCTTACCATCAATCAATTGATTCGAGATTGATGGAAGTCGCCAATACGCGCCTCCATTTCGTTGTCTATTAATTCATGAAATTTATGGCTATTTTCCCAATTATTGACGTGAAATTCATTTATTACAGCGATATTCCGTCTGGGGTGATAACTTCAACTATTGTTCATAATCTCAATACTTCTTTTCTTTTTTCTATATAAATTTGTAATTTCTGTCTACACATCTTCGATCAGTCAATTTTTGATCGAAGCTTTACATTCAATATCTTTTTTTCTATCAAATTTCGTAATAAATACTACCGAAATATTCGTAAATATAGTAAATAACTCACTTATATTAACCGTTTTGAACATTTTCGTACATCTCTTTACCTGTCTGTAATTCCCGCTATAACTCGAGAATGATTTGAACGATCAAATTTAATCAAATCCAATATCAAATATGGTACATCTTCTGATTAATATTGAAGGCTGTATGTGAGCCTTCTTTAAACATTTTAGGCATGAAACTTGATGAAAATATGTTTACGGAGAAAAAAAGTGCTTGCGCAAATTTGACTCTGTAATTTTTTGTGTGTCCGTATGTATGACCCATTATAAATCAAGAACGGCTTAACCAAGCATGACGAAAATTGGTATACAGCAAGAAACCATACGTAATAGCGTCCAGTAATTGTCTGCTTTTTTGGCAAATCTATTCTATACATATAATAAAATTGTAGGAAAATCAAAACTGTACATGGAATATTTTTTAAAAAGAATACTCGGGGCGTGATCTACAATCGATATCGAAGCCAAAAATATAGTTTTAAAATTTTTGTCTGTTTGTCTGTATGTCCGGAGTAAACTTAAAAAGTACTTCATGGATTTACTTCAAATTTTGCATGAATATTACTAACAGGTCGGGTCAACATATAGGCTACATATTATCACGCTATCACCTACGGGGGAGGAGCTGTGCGGAGTAAACGAAGTCCGCGCGGACGAAATCGCGGGCAACAGCTAGTAATCATAGTCATAATCAATAAAAATATTCCTAGTATATTCCAGAATACTGCGGTTGTAACTTTGCCAACAGAAGGAGTAACACGAAATTTGTTCATGGGCGGAGATGATGGTCGTTGCTAAGACATGCTTTGTTTTCGAGTTTTGCGGTCGAAATTGTGACCCACGCCGCTGCAAAAGGCCAAAATTGCGTGTCGCAATTTCCAAACTTCGTTGTTTATTTCCGTCTATTAACATTCATAGGTACTACTTTTTGCCAACACTTTTGTGAAACCAAATGAAAAGGATATAATAGATCGAATGCTACCGAATGAGATCTTTAACATCTCTGCTAAATATTTTAATGTCAATTCTGTCTTGCAAATTTACATTCTCAACTTTTTTACTTTTTTTCAATAACGGAGGTTGAAAGCCGTCCTGAACGAGGGTCATCTTCACAGCTCGAACTTCCTGTTTTAAATTCAGCAACCCATATTCGACTGTGAATAAGGCTAAGATACCATCTCCTAACGTCTGCTGAATTTTCAGAAAAATATCCTTTGTAATATTTTTTCAGGCACCTCATCCCAGTAGTTTTCGCGACTCAACACACAAATCAATTTATAGTTTTTTTTTATTGAAATAATTGAAACTAATGAAAGGTTGCATAAATGTAACAAGATTTACATTTTCAAATAATTGTCAAAATACCACTAAAGAGTCCTCACCGGGAGCATTCGCGTGTAATGTAACATTATAGATTCGTCTTTGAGCATTACATTACAATAATACCTTCCTGACTGACGAGCATTCGCGTGTAATGTAACATTACAGATGCGTCTTTCGAGTATTACATTACAATAATAACTCCCTTGACTGACGAGCATTGCATGTATGCATCAGTTAATACCATATAAGCGGTCGTTGTGCTGAGTGTGGCAACATTAATTCGACTTTGTTATTTACGTAAAAAAACGCAGAAGAAACGATATTGGTGTCATGAATTATTTCAAAGCTGAATTGGACCGCATTGATGTTACAAGTTGTATCAAGATATTACACATTGTATCATTACAAGGTGCGCATTGTAATGCTCGGTTCTCCTCCTTGACTGATGTAATGCTTAAATCTGTAACGTTACATTACAAGCGAATGCTCCTGGTGAAGGAGCACCTTAAAGAGACTCGGTACATACTGGGTACATGTCTCTGAACTTGTTGATTCAATCTCGAATATTATTAGTGATTATTAAGTTCCAAATCCAAAAATACAATTATTTGTGTTCTTCACACAAACACTTGTCTCTATCGCGAATCAAACTGAAACTCCATTAATTGCGTAATCACGGTCGCTAACCACTCAACAAACGGGGTGGTTTCAGTTTAGAGTATTATTTATTGTAATGACAGTAATGACAATATAGAGTCATTTTATACCTTCTACATTTTTTTTTCGTGGTCGTCCGTCTTCATGATCTGAAGGAAATAGTGTAAAGTGTAGACAATAGAGGATTTTTTCTTGCACTAAATTGAAGGTTCAATTTTTTATAGATAGGGTCAATATAAAAATTCTCAAAATACTTTCAAAATAGGGAGACAAAAGTGCCGCCATATTGCCTTTACCTTTATGAAAAAAAATTTCGCAAAAAAAGTCAAATAGTTATAGTAGTTGTAGGCGGTAAGTGCTGTAAAAAATATGGAAATTTAATTATCTACAATAATTGTCCTAAGCATTTTGACCTTAAGTGCACGGTTACGCAGATAAAAACTAAAATAGTTTTTAATTATATTCGTGTTTTAGCACTCACCCATTCTTGGGCAAACTGAAAAAAACTTTAAAAACAACAAAGAAAAATTTCGAGACGCTAGGATTTGAACCTGCGACCTTGCCCGAAGCCGAGAAAGATTGCAGGTTCAAATCCTAGCAAGTCAATTTTTTTTTGTTGATTTTAAAGTTAAAGAGTTTTTTCGAAAAATGGCGCACTTCCGCTTCCTTTGTATTTCCTTATTTACATTCATTACGTCATACTGAACTTATCTACGGTGTGTAAAGAAAACCCTGTCCGATCGTCAAAGGCATTATTTGGTAGCTTAATACAAACACGTTTGTGTCATTATTTTATGGATATTTATTCATAAATTTTCAAAATATTTGCTTGATTTAAGGGGAAGTTACTTAATTTTAGTACTAAAATTAAGCACTTTAAACTATGATATTCTTCTTATTTCAATAAAAATATATTTTTTTTATTATATAATTGACCTTTACACCTTTTTCGGATCGGACAGGGTTTTCTTTACACCCTGTATAAAAAAATACTACAGCAATTTACTACATAATAGCAAGAGTGACGGGCTTCTCTATTGCCTGCATTAAAATGAAAACATTATACTTAGTAAATCCACTAATGATACAAACTCAGCAAATGTACATCAAAGAAAAGTAATTAGTTTAATATGGAGGAATCCGTAAACCTACTGAAACACAAAACCGCTTTTCCTTTATTAATATTCAATTCCATTAATGATCAATTAAAATGATGATTGAATGAGTGTTTCAAATCAGATTGGACTCATTTTAATTAAATAGAAGTTCCATCAATTAGCGATACAGGTTAATACGATTTAATCAGGCTTTTAACGAAGCAATTTTAGGTATTGAAAAATAAACATTTTTATGTCATTTGATAGGCAATATTATAATATTGGACTATTCTTCAAAGGGTAGAAGTAGTAGGGTAAACAATTTTTATATACTTACAATAATATTTTTTAACGATTTAAGGAGCAATTAATACCAAGTTTTTAATCAATTTTAAATGACAGTTTTGTTTTAATAAAAACTTTAAAAAAGCCAGGTTGGCACAACTTGGTGAAATTCTTCTTTAATTCTTCTTATTTTTTGTTTTTAAGAAGTAGTAGTAGTAGGGTAGTCTTACAAGAAATACTTTTGTATTGGAAAGAAACAATCATTGCTCATAGATATTGGAGGTTTAGCTCAGCTGGGTTTCGCGTAACTTATGGCTAATGCACCAACCTTAGCTTAGGACAGTCTTTAGCGACATGCTGTCCCATTCTTTTCGTTTAAAACAAAAAGTGACAGCATACTAATTAGGAGTTTCCTAATCTAAGACAATGTTGGTGCAATTGGTCATTAGACCTCTACAGTTTGGTTGTGGGATGAGTTCCAAAATGAAAAAGACTTTAACTAGTTAACCCATGTTGGTTCGGGACCCTTTGAAGAATAGTCCAACTGCCACGCTCCAGAGCCTCGCTCATCGCCAAGGCGTTCGACTCAACGCCCCTTTGGTCGAGTGGTTAGCGACCCTGACTACGCAATCAACGGGGCTCGGGTTCGATCCCCAACGGGGACAAGCATTTGTGTGATGAGCATAAATGTTTTCGTGTTTCATTTCCGGGTTTAGGTGTTTTTTATGTATGTAAAAATATTTATATATGTATTTCTATGTATTAGTATCGTTGACTAACACACATAATACAAGCAAATAATTTCCTTCTCTGGGGTTAGATCAATAAGTGTAATTTGTCCCGTGAATATTTATATTTACATTATCTTTAAGAGAAGAGTGAACAGAGTGCTAAGTGTGAGTTTTTCTTTCCGCATTCGATCGTGAGTGCGTTTGAAGTTTACTAGGAATTTGTATGTGATTTGTACAGCGCCACCTAGTGGTAAACTGGTTTCTCACGTTTACCACTAGGTGGCGCTGTACAAATCACATACAAATTCCTAGTAAACTCCAAACGCGCTCACGATCGAATGCGAAAAGAAAAACTCACACTTAGCACTCAGGTACTTCTAGGGAAGCGCGTTCCGTCTTAGCCCATATCTTAGCTTACCATCAGGCGACATCATGGTCAACCGCTTCCCTAACAAAAATAAAAAAAAATAAAAAAAAATTCTTCAAATTAATTTTAAAGGCTTCAAATTTATTTAAGTGGTATTTTTGGAAGTAACAATAAATATGACCGAAACGGGGTGATAGATACACTGGACAGCTCCGGCTGTTCACCGGACTTGTCTTATTATACACATTTTTTTATATTTGTTATATAACTACTGTTTTTACATAAAAAATTAAGCAATGTACACACGTATCTTCACGGCAGATCCCTTACGCGGTAGGCAGAGAGAACCAAGTGCCATACATCACGAACCTTGCAGATTTGTCTCGCTTTCACCACATTCGTTACTCTCTTCATAGAAACGCGCCGGTTGCGAAGACTCGTGACACCACCTTCGGACAGTACTTGATCAATCTGATCATAGTACCTCAATCTTGGTCTTCCCCGGTACCTACAGCCTTCCACATTCGCTTTGTATATGTTTTGTTAACCTTTCATCTACCATTCTTTCTATATGTTCGAATGGAGCATGCCTTTTCTCATCTATATACCGACACTTTACAAATAATGCAGCGTGATGGTAATTTACAACAGGAATCTATTTTTCGTCAGCGCATTTAAAACATAGAATACTGGAGACTAATAGAAATCAATGTTCCATATAAGTAATATTCGAGCATAGCACACATAGACACCTCTCACGACACGATATCCCGGACTGGTGCGGAACAAACTGTCCCAAACTATTCCGAGTTATCGCGTCCGTGAGAGGTGTCTATCTGTGCTATGCTCGAATATTACTTGTATGGAACATTGACTTCTGTTAGCTGCTTAAAGCAAGAGACTCCATCCTTACTATATTAATGATTGATCATTTAGGACTGTTTGGTTTACTTTTTGAAACAGATTAAGTCTACGAGAACATTTTAACTTTAAAACAGTTTTTTCGGAGTGACTTTGAAATTGAGATTTAGGAGGAAGGTCAACAAAATTTTCTGAAGTTTCCACTGCATTGGTAATTAACTTTTTTGTTGCAAAATCCATGGTTAGTGGCGACTGCTTACCTTCAATTGGACCACTCACTGGGTATTTCTGCAGATGCAAAAAGGTCTTCTGCCGAATTAATCCACGGTTAAAGTAAAATACTTCATTTACCATTGCGTCGATTTGTTTTAAGAATTCGCTAATTTGGCAATTAGCCAGCAAGCTCCTAGAGTAATTACATAGCATGCATCGGTTCAGAAGAAAACTAGCTTAACTGATTTTTTGACATTTTTACTCATTATGATGAATAATTTAGGAATATCTTTATCTTTGTTGGTCAGAGGATAGTACAACGTAGATCAAACGTAATAGTCAATATCTGAAATGTAATGCGAAAATTAGTGAAATTTATAGCCATAATAACATCTTTTGTGACATAGACTTAGATATAGATTGACTCACAAAATACTGTACCACAGAATACTGGAAAGTAACAGAAGTCAATGTACATACAAGTAATATTCAAGCAACGCACGCATAGACACCTCTTACGGACGCGATATGGAACTGCGAATGCGAATGGACTCGGAATGGTTCGGATTAGTGTGTGAACAAAGCAGGAACACGCTCGAATATTACTTGCATGCCCATTGAATTCTATTTGTCTCCAGTATTCTGTGACTGTATATACTGGAGGAGGGTGTTCAGTACTTGACTCTTATATCAAACTAGCTGTTGCCTGCGACTTCGCCCGCGCGGACTTCGTTTACTCCACACTGCTCCTCCCCCGTAGGTGATAACGTGATAATATGTAGCCTGTATATTGACCCGACCTGTTAGTAATATTCATGCAAAATTTGAAGTAAATCCATGCAATACTTTTTGAGTTTACCCCGGACATACATACAGACAAACCGACAAACAGACATACAGACAAACAGACAAAAGTTCTAAAAACTATATTTTTGGCTTCGATATCGATTATATATCACGCCCCAAGTATCCAAGTATTTTTTTAAAAAAAATATTCAATGTACAGTTTTGTCTTTCCTACGATTTTATTATATGTATAGATATGTAAAAAAATAGGTATTTAAAGTTTGACCTAATCCGTAATATCCGACGAAAATATTTAATACGGACACACTCATTGCACGACGTATACCAGGTCATTGTTTACAATCATGGATTTACAGAACTCTCGGCTAGATTCGTTACTACAACAGGCGGTGACCATATTTTTTGAATGTAATTACAAAAAATACGTTAAGGTTTACACTCGTCATTTTGTGTATTCCGTTGTTGCCATTTTACAAACATAAAAGTTCAATACGAATTGCTGAAGGCAGATTGTTGATGTATTCAATTGAATCAACGCGTGAGCTATGAACATAGTCGATTGAATAGCACCTTTTGTTGGAGCAGTATAAATACTACTTTTAAGGAGTACAGTTAAGAAACTGTTTAAATTTATGTTAATTTATACAAAAAGGAGATAAACGGCCTGGAGGCTCACCGGATGGTAAGTAATCAGAAAACTTGCAGTTGCGTTGCCTGCCTTGTTTGTTTTCTACTCTATGATATAAAAGGTCATAGAAACCTTTTTTTTTATATCATAAGATAGCAAACAAGCAGATGGGTCTCCTGGTGGAAAGAGTCAACCATCGCCTATAGACACCAAAGGTGTTAATGGTGCGTTGCTATCTTGTGGCGAGGTCTAATGCCACATGCATAAGTTTACCGGCTACCTTACCCTCCAAACCGGAACACGACAGCGACAAGCACTGACGCTATTGCGGCAGGAATAGGTAAGGCGGTGGTACCAGACCCGGGCGAGACAATGCAGAACTCTACCACCTAGTAGCCACGATGGTAGTGACTCGATAGCCAATCGGTCGCCTTTTACGACCTGCCTGGCAGAACGGCAGTTGGCCTATTCTTCAAAGGAGGCCGGGACCAACACGGCGGACAGTTGTCAGACCTACTATCAAGGATGCAATGGATGAACCTAAAATCACCCGACGATATCAAGTGCCGGGCATGTTAAGAAAACATAATATACAATGTAAATCTGATAGTTTTTTATTTGGTGACCAATATTTTTATATATCTTTTATAATACACCCTATTAAAAAATTGTTTTATGTTTTCACATATTCGAATATTCTTAGATAATTGTAAATAAATTTAAAACATCGTGGTGTAAATAAGGAATTAATGTAAAAGCTATGAATAATAAAAATACGGAAGTGGGTCTCCATTTTCCTTAAAAATCTACTAAAAGACCTCCATTGAGCAAAGGTAGACATGCACCGCACAACAATTTTAAAAATAGCGAGTGTCGCTATAACATAGAATGTCGTATTAAAAAAAGTTAATTAATTAATTTATTTAATGCTTTATTGTAAACAATTAAAAGAGAAGTAATACATTGAAACTTATATAAAACAAACTGTACAACGGGCGAGCTTATCCCCAATAAAAGAGATTTCTTCCAGCTGACCCGAATAAGAGTAAAATCAACTATCGAAATATTAAAATAGTGTACAATAATCATAAAACTAGACACATATTAATATAACTTTAGTCTTGATACATTAAATTTAGCCAGATAATATTTAAAAATGAACAGATAGAAATAAAAAAAATACTATGTAGAACCAGCAAAAAAGTTCTCTTAACTCTTTTTCAATATTGAAAGAGATTGACTCATACGAACCTTGGGCGGTAATGAAATCCATAAACTGACAGCTTAAACGTAAAAAGAACTTGATAAAAAATTTGAACTGCGTGGGGGACATTTTAAAAGGTCAGTAACACTTGATCAACAGGGTGAGCCAGGTTGATACAAGAAAGAAAACCCATCACGCATCACAATGTTGTTAATATATTTAAGTAACCAAAACTGAAGTCACTTTTGTGGTCTAGTAGTCCAGTGTCGGCGTTAAAAGTTACAACTTTGTAAATATTTATATTTTATTGCCCACAGAAAGCTTGCTTAAAATTTTTAAAATACTTTCAGGCTAATATACCAATTGACTTACGGTTTGGCTCAATAGTATAATAAACTTTTTTCTCTAAAAGACTGCGTCAAAAATCGTAAGTTAGATCAAAATCGGTTAACTTATTTGGGATTTATCAATAACAAAAAATTTTGAAACAAATATAGTTTTGAATTTACTTCGACATTTTTAACCTATAGTATATCGTTACAAAAACATACAGCTTTTCAAAAATGAAAATGCTATAATTTATAACAAAAATTAGATTTTTGGATTTTGTAAAAACAATCTATGCTTATGTATAGTTTTCATTCTATTGAGCTTAAAATACCTCAATTTAGCGGGAAGTTTCAGGGATGGCATGGAGGATCAACCGGTTTACTGATTTTTTTAAATTATAACCTGCTAAGACAAAAAATATTGTCTACCAAAGAATATAACATTCCTTGGATACTTAAAAGAAATGCCTTACTGTAATTTATCCCTTTGAGTGTAATCTACCTGATTAAACTTCTTAATTGGAAAAAGGGTTTTGTTTTTATACACATCTTTTTTAAGGTAATTCTGTTTTACTCAATGGTACAGCTAAATTGCAATTCCTGTTATTTTATTGCTTTCTTCTATTTTTCTGTAATATTTTATTAACCCAATGGAAAACTTTACGATGCAAACAGACTTTTCTACATATTTATGCAAATTTTGACGACTTTGCCTAATACTCACGATAACCTGACAATTTTTCTTTATTTTAATTTTGAATAGCTTGAAAATTTACTTTCAACAAAAATGTTTTTACGTTGACCTTCTTAACTTTAATTGTCATAAATCTAGGAGGTAATTATTATTAAATCTCTTAATTCCAAAGTGTTATGAAAATAGAATTCACATTTTAGTTGTACATTAGCTATTTGTACTTAAGCTAGCATTTTTTTAAACTTTTAATGCAACACAGATTAAAAAGAAATTGGTCAATTTTCCATTGACAACATTTGTCAACAATTCAATGAAAAAGAAAACAAAAGATTAAAATATTTAATGTTCACATACCAAGAATATTGTTTAACCATCATAATTTTATGATAGGAAATTTTTATTTTAAATGAAAATCGCATTATTTTTTGGTCAATATCACATTGGAAACCAAATCAAGTGGCATTAGTAGTCATAAATTGCTAGTCACATTATTTTTTCGGTTAATTTTTTTTTTAATGTCACGTTAATACCACATCAATTGTTTTGATTTGTTTTCCCATGTGACCAACCATGTTAAAAAGTAAAAACCAAGTCATAATTGTTATATTTTAAAACGTGAAATAATATATACCATCACGCCTGCATCCAGGAAGTAATAGGCTGAAGATTTGGTTACAGACAGAATAGGTGTAAAATAAAAATAGGTGAAACTAAATAAAAGCTTGTAAAAAAAGGTGACGCATCAAAATAACTTGTTAAAGTTTTGTTGAATAAAGTCCTTATAAAACCTGTTTTCTGAAAAAAAGAGACAAGATCACCTATACGGTGATTCTTCAATGTTGAGGATAATACGGTTCCAGGCAGTTTTCTCTTTACTGTTATAACTACGATGAAGAAAAACAATGTTTTCCTATTCCATTATTACTTTTTTAACTATCAACAAGTAAAAGAAAAACATTTCTTATAATTAATTAACAAAAAAACGCAAAAATCTACTGAAAACGTCATTATTTCGCGTGTCCAGATCACCTGTTCTTGGCTATTTGGTCTTCTAAAATATTCAAATACCACTTAATAAAATTATTTATAGTAAAAAATTATATTTAAAGGTCTATTGTTTCTGTTTCTTAACAATTTAAAGTATTAACTTAATTCTAAAATAGTAAAACACTCTTTCAAAAGTTTGTCACAAAAAAAGCGTCATTGTAAAAACAGGAATAGTTTTCAAATTTTTTCCACGATGATTGCAATTTTGGGGCATATTTCGTGCCTACCGGATGCCCCTCGGTACTCTTCGGTTAGGCCACACACTTTGAACGGATTGGACAGGTCATATTTCTCTCAAGGTAAGCTTGAATATGGTTCTTCGAAATTTGTCATCTTTATAATCATTCTCCTTATTCACTTTATCGTGGTAAATAATATGTTCATTGATTTTATTCATGGCTTTATTTATGTATCGAACTGCAAATAACTCCCCATAGATATTTATTAGCTGTATCTAATCTTTTAAGACAAATTTCGAGATGTTTTCTGGAATTCGTCATTATTGCTGACATCATTATCCTGAAAATGACTGTTGAGAATAATGATGTATGGGTTAGAATAATGATTTGCGGATTTTGAACAATGACAAATGTTGAGAATAATGACGTCAACACAATTATTAGCATATATAACCATTAAAATAAAGTAAGCTGGTACATCAATTGATTAATTTTTTTCGTAATGTCTCTGCAGTTGTTTTGGGAAAAAAATCAGCATGCCTAGAAGTAAGGAATCCTATGAGAATCGTAAAGTCCAATATAAAATGTGTCAGAAACGGAGGTATCAACAAATGATTATTGATCTAGAACTGCTAGCCTTAGAACAAGTGAGAAGGCGACAGAATATAAACAAAGAAAGAAAAGCGTAAACTGACGAGTATTGCTGCACCGCGCGATTTTCGCTTGCTAGGTTACGTCTAGTTATATAAGAACATATATAAAATAAGACTCGTTCATATCGAACAACGTTCATTTCAGCGGTCATTTGGGAGGAGAGGCTAACTTAGCCCCCAATAAGCTTGGTGTACTCAGCAGAGTAAAGCTTTATCCCAGTCCATCGCCTCCAACTTTACAAGATCCAAATTCGACCTCACATGGAGTACTGCTCCCACCTTTGGGCCGGAGCTCCTCAGTACTAGCTTCTTCCTCTTGATTGCATTCAACGTAGAGCGGTTCGAATCGTCGACGACCAGGCTATTTCTAATTGGCTTGACTCTTTGGCGTTGCGCAGAGATGTAGGTTCGCTCTGCATCTTTTACCGCAATCATAATGGGGAGTGTTCCGACGAATTGTTCGGATTAATTCCTGCCGTTAAATTCCACTATCGGACATCGCGTCAAAATTTAAAGTTCCATCCTCACCACCTCGATGCCTGGAAAACCACAACAGTGCGCCTTTGTCGGCACTGTTTGCCTCGCACTACTCCTTTATGGAATCAATTACGACTTGGGGACCTTCAAGAAACGAGCTTACCCATTTTTAAAAAGCCGACAACGCATCTGCAAGACCCCTGGTATTGCAGATGTACAAAGGTACTGCTTTTACCATCAGGTGCAGTACCTTTGCTCATTGGCCCCCTCTACTATAAAATAAAACAATGGAAAGATTAATTAAGAAACTAAAAGACCAGCCGAAGCGAATCTTTCAGAATTGCCAACCCTTTAGGAGTAATTGCCCTTGCCAAACACATTAAATGTATCTCTTCCTATGCCATCGGCAACGACAATATCAGTTAGCGCATGGTGGCTTCACTGTTCCCCGTCCTAACATATATTATCAATTTTTCCTTTTTTCTAGCACTTTTCCTTAAGCCTAGAAGACAGCTCACGTCATTCCTTTTTCTAAAGTCTCAGCTCCTACTAATTTCTCTAAATATCGCCCTATACCAATTCTTCCATATTTGTCCAAGATTTTGGACACGCAGTTTAGCCTTTACCTGCAGGATAGTAATTTGTTCAATCCGTATCAATCTGGTTTCCGTTCGGGGCACAGTACTGTTACTGCTATTGTTAAAGTCACTGATGACATAAGACATGCTATTGGTAATAAACAACCTACTTTATTGGTTTTCTTTGACTTCAGTAACGATTTTATCTCTGTGGACTTTGATGTGCTGCTTGGTACTCTTCGTTCGCTGAATCTTTCCCCTCAGTCTGTATCCTGGTTTGACTCATATCTCCGAGATCGTTCTCAATGTGTTCATTTCGAGGATTCTTTCTCAGGTTTTAGTAAATTAACAGTTGGTATTTCACAGGGGGGTGTTCTAGCTCCACTCCTATTTTTCGTGTTTATCAACATAACATCCAATGCCATGTCCTCCAGTTTTCATTCGTCATCATCATATGCGGATGCGGATCATATGCGGATGATCTGCAATCGTATCGTCCTTTCTCTGCTCCGGATGTTCTTGAGGCAATCAGCGCTATATATGAGGATCTGTCGCGTATTCACTCATGAGCGGAGTCATCTGGTTTATTAGTAAATCCCAAAAGTTACAGTTTTTAATTATAGATAGTGCAAATGCTAATGTTCCTGATCTCGTATATAGCAGCAGTGTTATACTGTATAGCAAATCAGCTAAAAATTTAGGTCAAATTATAAGTGAAGATTTCCCTTGGAATGCTTATATATCAGAAGTATGCAAAAAAGTTCATTCCACCTTTCATGCTATCAAACGTTTGCAAAGATTTCTTCCTTTTAAGACTAGAGTTATTTTAGTGCAAACATAAATCTTTCCTTTATTAGATTATGCTGATATTTGCTATCTTGATATCACAGAAGAAGGCCTGAATAAACTCGAGCGTTTACAGAATGTAGGAATTCGCTTTGTTTTTGGTTTTAGAAGATTTGACCAGATTTCCAATTTCAGAACATAACTCACGTAGCTTCCTATTCGGGAGCGCAGAAACGCTCAGCAGGAACGCTCCGCAGGAACGCAGACGAGCTTTTCATCGATATTACAATCAAATCTAGTTGTTTTGATTATAATATCGATGGAAAGTATATCCATAGGTATAATAAAAACCATATCCCAAATAATAACTGCAAGTACACTGAGAATATTAATCCAAATCCTGTCGTTTCATTATCTAGTACACATAAAGAAGAGAGCCGCGATCCAAATCTCAGAAAAACAAATATCCTTTCTTCCTATTTAACCAGTGTTATACTCTTAACAATGTTAAGTGTTATCTATTTCGATTTTATTTCTTTGAGCT
This sequence comes from Apodemia mormo, assembly GCA_036924255.1. Lineage (NCBI taxonomy): Eukaryota > Metazoa > Arthropoda > Insecta > Lepidoptera > Riodinidae > Apodemia > Apodemia mormo. Next base: position 5,548,943 of record JAUPFN010000004.1, read on the forward strand.
GATAGTTATTAGTTAATATAATGTGATGCAGGATATAACAATTGAAAAATAATAAAAATATTGTTATATTTTAATTATAAACAAGAAGTTATATTTCTGTTCATCAATATGTAATTTTTTGATTAACATTATATTGTTAAATTATATTAATTACACAAGAATTTATGTTTGTGTTTATCAATGCGTGATTTTACGACTAAATATAATTATGTTGATTCTTAATATTTTGTTTTATTTCAATGATAAGTGCAATAAAACAGGTGTAAAATCATTATCCTCAACAAAAGTCATTTATCCTAATTAAATCGTCATTATCATCAAAAAGTTGTCATTGTCCTCAGCAAGCATATTTAAAATTTTCGAATATCTCCCTAAATATTAATAATACAAAGATGCCTCTTACACCGATATCAAAGATTTGAATCAAGTAACAGTTCTAGTACTGATCACTTGTTGTGCCACGAGGTTTTTATTTTTTTCACCAAATCATTGAAAATATATTACGATCGAAGAATGACCCTATAGAAACCAAATATGTTAGGGTGCGTTACTATCCACAAAGCCGGATGGTATGCCACTTGCATGTTTATTTTCTATCTTACCTTCTAAAACGGAAAATAGGAGTATTTGTGGCAGAAATAGATAAGGTAATGGTACCAAAAACTTATCCACCCGGATTGGTCCGGACCCTCTTTGAACAATAGGCCAACAACTTGGCAAGACTGTTCGTAAGAGTCGAATAATTGACTATGCGTCATGGTTCTCTCTTTTCATCAGGAGAATATTAATGTAATCTATATTAATATTATAAGTGCGTAAGTTTGGATGTTTGGATGGATGTTTGTTAATTAATCACGCAAAAGCTACTGAATAGATTTGAATGCAATTTGGCACACAGGTAGATGATGATCTAGAATAGCACATAGGCTATTTTTTATCCCGAAAAAAGCAGGTGATCTTGCGGGATTCGCCAAAAACATTTATAGTGCTACGGGCTAAACGTGAGAAACCAGTTTACCACTAGATGGCGCTGTACAAATCACATACAAATTCCTAGTAAACTCGAAACGCGCTCACGATCGAATGCGAAAAGAAAAACTCACACTTAGCACTCTGATCGCTAGATATATTCATACATATAATGTAAAATGTACTTTTTTATGTTAGTTGGATAAGCAAACTGGCAGACGTACCACCTGATGGTAAGTGGTCGACGTCGTCAAAGAACATAAATTAGTTTACCTGGAACTAGTCCAGGTAACTTATTTATGTGTTGCCTATCCTGAGACATTAGGTGTTAAGTCTCGGTGCCAGTAATTACACTGCCTGTCTTACTCTTCTCTCCAAAACACAGCAAAACTATTTCACGGGAGAAACAAGCAAGATAGTGGTACCCTTGCAGCCGGGATCGTGGCACAGCTCATCTCTCCCACCGGTAAAATAAAAAAATGTACACCGAAATTACGTCAATATTCAAATCATTATAAAATACAGTTTATCTATTTTGCTATGTACCGTTGAATTAGTTCCGTATTGCAACAGCAGCACTCTGTCACTGATACAGAAGCTTTTACTCGATGCTAATTTTATAGTCGTGCTTCTTCAGAAATTGAGTGGACGACTTGAAGTGACGCCAACTGCTTTTGTGTTCATAATCGTATTTAACAAGTTTTACAGAATTTGTCCTAGTTTTGATATTCATAATTATTCAAAGTGCTACTAATTATTACAATATTACTGTACTCTCAATTTATCCACTTCAATGCCAACTATCTATTCATACACCTACATATACATTCAATGTATACAATTGTTTGTAAATTTACTAATCGCATCTGTGGTCTAGTGGGACGGTGTCCTAGTTTCATTCCCGGGTCGGGCAATTAAAAAAATGAGTTTTTTTTTCAGTTTTCTGATATAAGCGTCGTTGTCAGAGTATATTACATCCTGAAGGTGCTTAAAAAGTAAAACTGGTTGAGTGATATACTAAAATATGTTGTGAAGTGTTTAAGTACGAGTGCTTTGTGTAACTGTACTGTATGTGTTATCTGTGGATCATACATTTCGTTGTCTGTGTTATGCGTGCGAGTAGGTGGGGGCACGCGCTATCATAGATAAGGTATGGTTTGGTATCACAGCACGATTCGGATTGTCAGTAATGCCCCGTTTTCACTTTGATTAGTGCGAGTACGGGTGTTTAATGCAGGTGCTTAGTATTAAAGAAAAAATACGTGAAGACAGCCATTGATCAGTGCAAGTGATTAGTATTCAGCGAGTAAAAGTGAATAGACGCTGATTATTAATCACTCGTAATGATCAACTGCTGTCTTCACGTATTTTTTGCTTAGCACTTAGGACCTGCATTAAACACTCGCACTTGCACTAATCAAAGTGAAAACGGGGCTTAAGTGCATACGCGTGGATAGTGTTAGTGAGACTACACCCAGGTATACCAGTGAACACTGCAGTTTAGAATATAACGTTGCCAGAGATTGAAAAGTGTCCGGTTGGCGATAGGCGATAGGTGGTAGAGTTCTGCATTGTCTCGCCCGGGTCTGGTACCACCGCCTTTCCTATTCCTGCCGCAATAGCGTCAGTGCTTGTCGCTGTCGTGTTCCGGTTTGGAGGGTAAGGTAGCCGGTAAACTTATGCATGTGGCATTAGACCTCGCCACAAGATAGCAACGCACCATTAACATCTTTGGTGTCTATAGGCGATGGTTGACTCTTTCCATCAGGAGACCCATCTGCTTGTTTGCTATCTTATGATATATATAAAAAAAAAAAAAAAAAGGCTTGCCACATATAACATCGTGGCACTGAGCATCTTCGGCTAATTATGAGTGCACTGGTAGTTGTACCTCTGCCTATTGCTTCAGGGATACGGGCATGAAGATACTTTTTTAACAATTATGCTTATCTAAGTGGAATCAGTTGGACAAATAAAATAATAATGTAAAATATAAATATTCGCTTAATAAATTAAACGAATATTTACTCAAAATAAGTAAATTTTTTGCTTGTGATATGTGTATTACTCGTATTGTCGTTTAGCAAACAATAATTGTCGCCCCTTTAAAGGCAATATTGTGCAGAATTTACCACGATATTTTTTAGAGCGTTGATGTATAAATTGATCTAAAAAATAATACATTATTAATTATTATTATTTATTCGAAGATGGTGTAATTTAAAAATTACACCATCTTCGAATATCAATTATACTCATATCTCAACAACTATTGAACCGATTTTAATGAAACTTAGATTATATGATATATGTTCTAGCACTTACCCTGTGCTTGGAAAAACTTTAAAAACGGCGAATGACAATGAAAAAAAAAAACAAATCAAATGAAAAATCAGTAAACCAGTTGACCCTGCAGCCATCCCTGAAATCTTTCCGCTACATTGAAGTATTTGGCATGAGTATTTTTGATTATTAATTTTTAATTTTGAGAGATCAAATATGAAGATAGAAAGAGAGTAAATATGAAATTGCTAATAATACTCGAAATGATGCTCGAAATACTCGATCTTCAAATGTTTTGAGATGTTTAGATACACACATACACATAATTTCATACATACATATTGATATCATTCCGAAAATAGTCGGAAAAGGTTTTTAGGACCACAAAACGTGGAAATCTGGTGACAACTCGATTTCACCAGATCTCTAGATAACAAAATCAGTAACTTCCTTATCTACATAGGTAGCGAGAAGTTGAAAAGAAGAATTAAAAATCAAAAAGAATTATCTCAATATAGTTTTTAGTACTCGAGCAATTCTCGGACAAACATATTTAAACACTTTCGAAATTTAGTGTACATGCCAGACGCCTATATAGATCATCATACTTAAATATTTTCCAATCCCAACAATTCCTCCTATCCTACTAATATTCTAAATGCGAAAGTATGTTTGGATAGATGGATGGATGTTCGTTACTCTTTCACGCAAAAACGGCCAAACTGATTTGGATTAAATTTGGTACACATATAAAGATGATGATCTGAGATATGTGATGTGATGACACACATAAAGATGATGATATATTTGATGATCTGGGACAGCACATAGGGTACTTTTTATCCTGGAAAAATGAAATAGTCCCGTGGGATTTACCAAAAATTTTTGCTTTGTTGAGTTTAAAATACCTCAATCTAGCGGGAAAGTTCGGGGATGCCCCACAGGGTCAACCAGTTTATGTATTTTGTTTATAACTTTTAAGATAGTTTTTAACTTACTTAAGAAAATAAAAAAATGAAACTACTGAGCCTAAAATAAAAATAAAAACCACACTTTGACAATAATTTACAGAACCCTTACCACTTTTTTAACTGGCACTTAGCTGTTGTTTTTTAGACATAATTTGAATACAATGATTTGATGATGAACCTACTAGCACGATAACGGTTTTTTCATATAAAGTAACTTCGTTAAATATTACCATCATATACAAGCTAAATTGTTAATTCCGAAAAAGCCAGATGTGATCTTGAGGATATCTTAATTAATTTTTAATGTGCCTTATAATATTTATAGCAATATTCTAACACAGAATAATGTTATATCGTCTGATTAGTACAATGGAAGTGGCGCGGAGAAAAACCACGAAAAAACGCATGGCGCTTAGCGTTTTTTAGTTCGATTAATTCTTTCCCTGAAATTTTTCATCTCTCACTTTGAAAAACATTACTTGTTCTTCTATTTTCTAATTTTGGCTGATATCTGACTAGTCAACTAGTTTTGGCAAGCAAGATAGCTGAGTAGTCAACTAGTTTTGGCAAGGGTCTGAAATTTAGTTTGTCCCTTTGTAGAATAAACCATCTGCCGTTCTGTCAGGCAGTTCGTAAGAGGCGAACGATTGGCTATGCGAGTCGCTACCATCGTGCCTACTAGGTGATCTATTCCTACCGCAATAGCGTCAATGCTTGTCACTGTCGTGTTCCAGCTGAGAAAGAAACGTAGCTGGTAAACTTATGCATGTGGCATTAAGACCTCGCCACAATTATACCAACGCACAATTAACATCTTTGTGTCTATGGGAGATGTTTGTCTTTTTTATCAAGAGAACCATTAACTTGCTTGTTTTTGCTTATGTTATAAAAAATTGAAATATTTTGGTATTTTAGAGCTCGAATTTACCTTTCAATTTTCCTTGAATTGAGCGAATTTTTCTGAGTGGGCAACGCCACGGCCGCTGACCGGATGTATTTGATGTTGCAGCCACCTCTTTCTCTGCGGGCATGTTTTGGACGACATTGTTTGTTGCCCTAGTTATTTGTAAAAATAAATAAAATTGAAGTGTCTGTTTGTAGTATTAAAATAACCACTTTTACCAAATACATATGGATGTATACATGGTACGGTATATGTAAAATAATATTTTTTACAATTTTCCTCTATTTGTCTGTTTTGCTGCTAATCTCTGAATCAGTTGGACTAATTTTGATGGCACTTTTACTGACAGAGCTTATTTAATAAGGAATAACTTAGGTTACTTTTATTTTTGAAAATGTTCCACGTGGAAGAATTCGCGGGCACAGCTAGTGTTTTAAAATATTATTTTAGAATAGTCGGCTAAATATATCTATCAATCCCTAAATAATCATGAATTTTCCTGGTCCGGGCTCTTTTGAAAAACAGACCATCTGAGCTGTTCTACTAAGCAGTTTGTAAGAGGCAAACAATTGGCAATGCAAGTCACAAACATCGTGTTTGCCAAATAGTAAAGTTCTACATTGTCTCGCCAGAGTACTATGAGTGCACGCACAAGATATTTGGTCCCACAATATAATAGGTGGCAAGCCTATCGCCAACCGGGTACTTTCCAATCTCAGGTACCGTTGTTTTTGTCATAAAACTGAAAAAACACATTTTTTGAAATGCATATCTGTGGAATTTATGGGGAATCCGGATAAAATTCTCCCCAAATTTGTGGATTTTCACATTGTTTTTAGGGGTTTTTGTCAAAAGGCACTGGCAACCCTGATGCTTGTCATCCGGACCGGAATGATTTGGATGGTAAAGTAGGCGGTAAGCTTATGCGTATGGTATTGGAGTCTCAATACAACAGGTATGGCAACTCAACATTAACGTATTTGGAGTCTATAGGCGATGGTTTCTCCTACCATCAGGAGTGCCATCTGTTTGATATATCATTAGATAAATGATATACAGATACATATATAGAAAGCAATTTGCAATAATTTATATGGGTGGGAATAGACAATTAGCTTACGGCTCCCAATGGATTGCATTCTCGCGGAACAAATGGAGTTTCGGGGCAGGTTGACCGATGGTCTCGTTCTCTGGGTCATCGGAGGTCGATAATTGAATCTATTTCTATCACACTATAGATTTTCACATTTCGCTTCGGCTTTTATGAAGACATTTTATTGAAACTATTTTTTTTATCTATGTCATTATTTATATTTATTATATCTTATCTATTTTATTATTTATATTTATTATATCATACGTTTTTTTATGTATTGTTAGTTAGTGAACAAGCAGATGGCTCTCCAGACTTCTCCTCCACCAAAGATGTTAATGGTACGTGATATCCGTGTGGTTAGATGACAATGTCACATCTATAATTCTACAGGCTACCTTACCCTTCAAACCGAAACACAACAATGACAAGCATGGACGCTATTGCGGCAGGAATAATTAAGGCGAGTTGCGGAACTCTACTACCTAGTAATCACGATAATAACGACAAGTACAGCTAATCAGCCGCCTTTTACGACCTGCCTGATAGAACGCCACTTGGTTTATTCTTTAAGGGAGTCCGGACCTACAAGGGGTAAGCCCGGACCAACACGGGATAATATATATCATAACATAGACTGGTTGTTGTTTTCAGATATGTTAGCGACTGTGTGTGGCCTAGTAGTAAGAGCGTTCCCTGGCTGAACGGCAAGACGATGGCTGACTCCTGTCCAGTCGTTACTTTTTTTTTCTTTAAAAACGTTTTTAAGTTTTCCCTAGCCCGAGATCAGTGCTAGCATATCTTATTTTAATATATACAATTTACGTGTCACGTTGTTTGTGCGCTATGGATTTTCAAACTACAGAACCGATTTCAATGAAATTTATAAATATCTATTGTTTGCTCCAACTTAAAAGATAGGATAGTTTTTATCCCAATGATTAATTGTACCGTACCAATACCATACCATACCCCATATACATACCATACCCCTCCCTCTCAAGTACCATATTAAAATATTCAATACGTCAAGTAATTTGTATGACAAAACGACGTTTGATCGGTCAGCTAGTAGGCATAGAGTTTTACTAAGTTCTAAGTATATTTCTAAATCTTTCTTCAGTTTTTTTCCTACTTTTAGACTGCTACCGAATTCTTTTTGTGAAAGTAAGATTCGCACTCGCGACCTAAAACTATTTTCTTTTTTTTTATATAGAAGAGGGGGCAAACGAGCAAGAGGCGCACCTGATGGTAAGTGATCACCGCCGCCCATGGACATCTGCAATACCAGAGGTCTTGCAGTTGCGTTGCCTGCCTTTTAAGAATGAGTAAGCTGTTTTTTCTTGTAGGTCCCTATGTCGTATCCATTCGGAAATACCCCTGCCGGTAATTGGTTCTAAATACACTAACTACTGAGCCGTCAAGGTATCTTTTAGAGAACTTATTAGAATTAATTAATTAATTTGTAGACAATGTACTAAAAACCGTTGAACGTCGAAGTACCAAAAGATGTCATAATCCTCTCTCTGTAATGTCGTAATAGTGGTCTATGCACTTTTTACAGAAGCGAGGGTTGATGCTTACTAAAAGGTATGATACGGGACTATGCACCAAGTTGAGTGAAGTATCGAGAAAATTAAAATTGTATGCGCTAGAAGAAGGATTACATAGGCGAACACGTATACATATATACTATGATATTAATACGATTATACTAACAATTGTCTCAAAATACGAATATTTTGAGACAAGTACGCAAACGCTGGAGAATAAAATTTGGCAAAGTTAACATTGCGGGAGCCTGCAGAAATTTAATAATAATTTAAAAAAATATGCATTAGGAATTCTTTGTGTGCCTTTGTGTATAAGTTATACTATTGTTATTATAAATTGTTAAATTTTTTGGTGCGCAATAAAATGTAATCATTCATTCATTCGTAGGAATATATTAAATTAAACAAAATAAATATTACACACACTACATTCATCTGACATACAGGATAATATATAGACACCTATAGTTTTTTTTTTTTTTATTGCGAAATTCTGTTGTCAAAATCTAAAGAGATTTTATTGTTTAGTCTATCGTCGAATTTCGGCCAAAGGCGATCACTAGTTAACAAAAATTCACATAATTTTAACATAATACAGTATGTTTTAAGTTCTTATAACATTAGCTAATAAAAGATATTTTATTTCAGGTCTGTCAGTTCGAATTCTAAAATTATTTCAGTTCTAGAAAGTCCATTTATTGAAAAAAGCTATTATAAGCCACGACCAACAGGAGGAGAGCATCAATGAAAAATATTGCAGAAACAGGAAAAAGTGTTTTTTTGTACCGGCCTACTCAAGTCGTGAAAGAATAAACATCTATGTACGTCAACCTGTCTGTTATTAAAAACGAACCTAACAGTAGCTAAAAGAGAAACATATTATTTGTCAAATCAACAATAGTTCATATTGCTGATGTAATAAATTATATGTTACCCTGTTAGTATCAGTCCGTGACTTTGTCCATGTAGAAGCCTACACCGCCGTACCTATTCTTGTCCCAATAGTGTCAATGCTTGTCATTGTCGTGTTCCAGTGCCCGGTTGGCGATAGGCTTTCCACCTATCACATTTGTGGGACCAAGTATCTTTGGCTAATCGTGGGTGCACTTGTTGTACCTTTGCCTACCCCTTCGGGGATATGGGCATGAAGATACTTAATAATATTTATATAAAAATACAGGTTGATCAGAGTTAGCTTCATCTGTGACATCTTTAAATTACAAGACTGAAAACGCTTTAACCTATGTTATGCTACTCTTATTGACACTGAGTAATTCGATAAAAGTTACAAAAATGTTTTGTGTCACATTTTTCACTTTTTAAAATAAAATTTCCAAATGTAACGAATTTCTTAGATTCAGGTAGACAGAAAAAAAATTACCGCAAACCCTTTTTAATTTTCATTTTTCCGTTTTTAAAAACTACTCGGACAAACTCACGGATACAGCTGTACAGGGTAATATATTATTTGTTAAATCAGCAATATGAACTACTGCTGATTTGACAAAAAATATGTTTCTCTTTTAGCTATTGCGTATTATATAATAATACTTGTAGACGTAGCGACGTTGGTTAGAGCGCAGGTGTCAGAAAACGCAATCACTGGTATAACTTACGAGATTACTCCCTAAATCTTGGATATTGTTCAACAAACAGGTCACGTAAGAAAAACAATGACGTATAAGTGTCGGTCTTGGGGAAATATCTTATTCCGCGACAAACTTGTTCAAACTATCGGAATATGAACGGTCCGTATTTCTGGTTCTTATTAGAGAACTACAGCATAAAAATGCCAGGTTCTTTGTTAGGGTGATAAAATACGATAGAATTTTTCTATACAAGAGGTCGAGGATAAAGGTTTTTCGTATTTTATAAGTAAACAGACGCAGTGAAATCTCTTTATTTATACTGTTTGTGTCTGGTTAGTTTCGATACTATTAAATATATTTTATCTATCCGAATCTAAGAAATTCGTTAAATTTGGAAGTTTTATATTAAAAAGTGAAAAATGCGGCACAAAACATTTTTGTAACTTTTATCGAATTACTCAGTGTCAGTAAGAGTAGCATAACATTGGTTTAAGCGTTTTCAGTCCTTTTAAAAATGTCACAGATGAAGCTAACTCTGATCAACCTATATTTTTTATAAATTATTAGATAGCAAAAAAGCAGATGCCTTTCCTAATGGAAAGAGAAACCATCGCTTATAGGCACCAAAGATGATAATGTTGCATTGCTATCCATGTGGCGAGATGGCAATTCCACATGCATACTACCATTGGCCACCTTGCCCTTTAAACTGGAACACGACAGTGACAAGCACTGACGGTATTGCGGCAAGAATTGGTAAGGTGGTGGTACCCAATACCCGGGCGAGAGGTTACGGAACTCTAGCACCTAGTAGTCACGATGATAGTGACACGTAATAGCCAATATATCACCTTATGCGACCTGTCAAAAGAGCACTTGGTGTATTCTTCAAAGGAGCTCCGACAAACGCGTGGGGAAAACGAGGTGTTACGGATAAAGGCAGTGACCATTTTTGAAAAAGTGGAGCAAAATTCACATTTTAGTAATTGCGACTTAGCAGAAGAGCGAGGCGTAGAATACAAAATAGTTTTGATCATTTTAAAAAGGCTGGAAATACAAAAGAGCTCAATATTGGGGTGCCGCATGAGCTCACTCAATAAAACCTAATAAATCGTGTACTCATTTGCGATTCTTTGTAGAAATGTAAGGAAATTGGACCGTTTCTAAAAATACTGATTACTGGTGATAAAAATTGGATTACTTACGACGACACTGAGTGAAAAATATCATAGTCATGGTGTAATTGCAAGGACATCGTTCATTATATGAGGTTTTATCGTTCATTATATTAGGTTTTGCGGCCCGGTACGTACGCTACGTATAATGTGAAATATTTAAAAAAAAAACATCCGAACATCAAATTCACCAAAAATGAGATAGATGAAGAACCGCTCTACCGATTTTGTGCAAACTTTACATAAACCGTCTACTAAATAGTCCAAACAAAGCTTAAACATTTGGTTTAGGTAGGTGAGCCCGTTCTTGAGTTATAAAATTACAACGAAAACTGACATTAATTTATATATATATATATATATATATATATATATATATATATATATATATAAATCACCACAAAAAAACCGCATCAAAATCCGTTGCGTAGTTTTAAAGATTTAAGCATACATAGGGACATAAGGACATAGGGACAGACAAAGAAAGCGACTTTGTTTTATACTATGAAAAATGAAATGATATGGAATAGTTAACAACACATGTCTATACAAAAATAGTCTACTGCAATCAATTGTATTAGATTTAAGAAAATAATATAAAAATATTAAAAAAGAATAACAAACATATAAAAAAGAGAAAAACATAAAAAACATGCAAAAAAACCCAAAGAATATACACAAAAAACCCAATAATTATTATTTACCTGAATTAACGTTACCGGTAATTTAGTTTACCGGCTAACTTACCCTCCAAACCGGAACACGACAGTGACTAGTACTGACGCTATTGCGGCAGGAATAGGTAAGGCGGTGGTACCAGACCCGGTCAAGCCGATGCAGAACTCTATCACCTGATAGTCACGATGTTAGTGAAGCGCATAGCCACTCGGTCGCCTTTTACGACCTGCCTGGCAGAACAGCAGTTGGCCTATTCTTCAAAGGAGCCCGGGATCAACACGGGGATACAGTGACTACGCAAATGATCGACCATATAATGTTTTTTCCTGTCTGTTTATATATCTCGTTATAATTCAAGGACAACTTGAATATGCCGTAAGACGGATGATTGCGCAAATAAATGAAAACACATAATATTTTAGTCGTCAATGAATTTAAGCCAAGCAAAGTGGGTTGAAGTTAGCTAGTATGATATTTAAATAAGTTGAAATGAAATAAAACTTTTAAAACAAAATAAAATACTTTATATTTTACATTGTTTTAAAAGTATGTTTTATTCTTTTTCCTGAGGTATGCAAAGAAACTGGGCACTATTTTATAAAAGGTACCCTTCAACGAAAATTCCAGAAGAAGATATTTTATTCTTAAAAAGTTGCTTCTTGAAAATTTCAGAAACGTTAAATTTGCCACATAAGCTGCCGACATTTTGTCGACGAAAGTGCACACAATACTACCCACTGAAAACGTAGACTACAGAAAATGTAATAAAAAGTAAAACGCTTTTAGAGTTTAAGCGATAATATTTAAATGGATGCAATTTGTAATGCTCCATGTTAAATGAGCATTTAGCGTTGAGTGATTCGTTATATGTTGTTGGCTTGTGTGAATTACTTTTATACATTTTTATAATTATAATTTCTTCAAGTCGCATGTTGGGAAATATAAAAATACTTTTTTATGTAGAATCCCTGCATTTTTGCAATCTGTGAAGTGATTTCGTGAAATACAACGGAAGTGTGTTAACAGGTCTCGGAAACCGTTTAAAGAATCTAAACCGATTTCGGTCATTGATCCCGCACCTGCAATAATCGTAGTTTAGGTTACGGTTACCGATATTTAACCGGTTAAAGTAAAAAACCGATACTTTACGATATCTACTTCTGTTATGCGAAATAAATAGGATAATTTTAGAGTCGATAGTAAAAGATACAAGTTTGTCAATGCGAAAAAGACAAAGGGAACTCCTGAATGGATGTAATACAATGAAATACCTACGAAGAAGTTACCGCGCGCGCTACGTCACGGGGAATAATTTCTGAGTTTAACCGGTTAATTCAGCTCGCGTGCGGATTGAAATTTATACTTTCTGTATTAACCAGTAATCACTATAATTTTAAAGGATAACGAACCACTTGCTTGACTAACCAGTTAATCAAAGAGCGGAATTTAACCGGTAAAATTAACACTTACCGCTATAATAATACCAGTTTCATGCCCTATATATAAAAGGAAGCCGAGGAAGCGCATTGATCCCCACCACTGAATTTTACCGACGAACTGATAACAATAATCGACTATTTCCAGAAATAACCGACGGCTTTACGTACGCATCCGAGGCATAGGTGTGGTAACACACCACCGGCTAGACTTCAAATCTCTACTGAGATTTTGGATTTTAGAGAAAACCCTCGAAAAACCTCAATAACACTTTTGCCCGACCCGGGGATTGACTTCGAGACCTCGTGATCTGAGCTTAAGAGGCTATCCCCTAACTACCGCCACGCGGCAGTCAAGAGACAAGATAAATAAAAGTAATTATGTCCATGCCGGTATCCCCATGAAAGTAGGCAGAGTAACGACCAGTGCACCCACGTTTAGCCGAAGATACTTAGTTCCACAATATGATAAATGGCAGTGCCTATCAGTCAAACGGGGTCTTATCCAATCCCGGCAACGTTTTTTATCAGAAAACTAAAAAAAGAACACCTTTATGAATTGCCCGACCCTGGAATCGAACCCCGGACAGCATGGCGTCAAAACTGACACTAGACCACTAGACCGCAGATGTGATTAATTATTACGATAAATAATCTTAATATATATAAATTACGTGTCAGGTTGTTTGTCCGCGTTGAACTCCGAAACTACTGAACCGTTTTCAATGAAATTTTGTAGATAAATCCTGTTTGGTCCACCTTAAAACATAGGATAGTTTTTGACTAAATTAATACTCCTTCTCAATTAGACAACCAAAATACATTCAAGTAATTTATATGAAAAAACTAGGTTTGCCGGGTGATTAGTTGTAACATATAAGTGTGCCAAGATAAATAATTAAAAATATTAAAAATACATACATACTCGTATATTCGACACATCCTTTTAACATTTTTTCATAGAGCTCTAACATCCTGTCCAAAATAAACTTTTCAATTCCAAACATGTATCATTGTGTGTTTTCATTTCCAGGTTAAAATAACTGGACACTCGTAATATCCGGACTACTGAATGACATTCGGGGTATTCAGCGAATGAATCACACTAGGATATTCTATACACCATAAAAACAACATAATTTAGTGTAGGTATTTCATTTCGTTCTAAAGCCTGTGACGATCAGACTTTATTAATTTGTAAAAGATGAAACATCCTCTGAGTTAAATAAATATTAAAGTTTTCTCTAATTTCTTAATACATTTAAAAAACAATCCCCAACCATGAAGGCAAATAATTCAGTCCAATCTCTTACTTACAAAATCAATAGTGAATAACCTTTTGACATATTGGAAATATATCTAGTCTCATGCAAGTTGACTTTTGAGAAAAACTGAAAAATTTATCTGCCCCGTGTTAGACCGTGCTGCTTCTGAAAAATAAACCCTTAGTCTTCTTGCTAGGCAGTTTGTAAATGGCGAACGATTGGGCAAATCTGTTAACATCTTGACTTCTAAGTGGTAGAATTCTATAATGTTGCACTCGAGTTTGGTACTACCATCTTATCTTTCTAGAATAGCGTCTGTGGTCATTATTGTAGTATTGTTAAGCATCTAGTAGTTAACGTTTTTTAAGTAAATGTACATGTATTTGAGATAAATACAACAAATAGCTAGTTGTTTGCCGTACAAATTAGTTTTATTGAATATTTTGGTATGGTACGTGAAAGGTGGGGGGAGTGGGTTAATAAAGATAAAAACTATCCTATTTAAGTTGGACCAAACAGTAACTATCTACAAAATTTCATTGAAATAGATTCAGTAGTTTAGCAGCGGACAAACAACGTGACATGGAAATGGAAATCATCGAAGCACTGTTATATATTTAGCGGGATAGCAATCCCACATACATGAGTCTACCAGCTACCTTACCCTCCAAACCGGAACACCACAATGAACTGCATTGATGCTATTACGGCAGGAATTCACCAAGGTAAAAAATACTCGGGTGAGATGTTGTGGAACTCTTCTACCTAATAATCACGATGGTAGTGACAGGTATAGCCAATTGGCCGACTTTTAAGACCTGCCTGGTATAACGGCAGTTAGTCTATTCGTCAAAAGAACCCAGACCAACACGCGAGAAAAATCCTTAATAAAAATTAAACAAAATTATATGTTTTATGTTTAAGTTTACAGTCTAATCAAATTTCATCATAAATATTCGTTTCGTGACTCACTAAAATATGTCTCGTCGTCCGTCTGCCCCTTAGAGGAAAAGACCATCTGCCATTTAGTCAGGCTGTTCGTAATATGCGAAAGATTAGCTATATGTGTCACTACAATCGTTAGCTACTAGGTGATAGATTTGCTTAACGACTCGCCCAGGTATTCGATACCACGTCCTTACTTATTCTCATGCTTCTCAATATTATCATGTTCTGATTTGGAGGTTAAGGTAGCTAGTAGACTTATGCATTTGGTAATCAGGAGAACCATCTACTTGTTTGCTATCTAATGATATAAAAAACTATGATTTTTATCGCAAGAGCCATCGCCCACGGCGACTTTTTGTAGTGATGTAGTAGCGATGCTGTCGTGTGTCTGCATCGATACAGTCGTGAAGCGTTCGCTAGCTGTGTGCCCTCGCCCGCGGGCCCAGATTCAGTCATGATGCAAACGCGATACTGACGCACTTCTGTCGCGATGCAAACGCGCGATTCAGTTACAGTTCTGCACCCCTACCCTCCTCCGTTCCCTTGTCGATGTCGTCCGACGTTCACGCGTCACGGTCGGTCACACGGTCGCGCGTTTTCATCGATACAGTCGCGATGCAGTAGCGCGTTGCAAATGCGACTAACTGTCGCGCGTTTAGTAAACGCGCGACGGCATCGTTACAAAAAGTCACCTTGTGCGTGGCACTTAAGAGTGCGTTCAGAAATGTGTATAAATTTAATAAACAACGCCGAAAAATCAACTAATCTTAGAATGAGTCTTAAGACACAAAACATATTTTATATAACACTCATGCTACTCGACAGTGATTTTGTTTTACCTTAAAAAGCTATAAATCCGACTCGCGCTTGGCAATTTCATTTCGCTTCATCTCTTCAACTGCATAATATATCAAGTTTGTCAGAGCAGCGAGTGTATTGCTACGAAATTGAAATTTTAGTAAGAACTAAAAGCTTGGTCTGGGTACAGATGGCACGTATGACATTCATATACACAGGAAAATACTTCTTAAAACATTATTTAGTATCATCGGTTAAAATCAGAAATATATATTACTAGCTGACCCGGCAAACGTTGTTCTGCCATATTTGTGTCTAATTTTCCGTTTTTTTTTCTACATTTTGTCACCTATTAAACGTAAATCGAACCCCCATGAATATTTTAAAACCAAAATTAGTCAAATCGGTACAGCCGTTCTCGAGTTTTAGCGAGATTAACGAACAGCAATTGATTTTTATATATAAATAGCTGAACCGGCAAACGTTGTTCTGCCTTTTTAACTACTCTTATTTTTTTCTATATTTTCTCACCTTTTAAACCTTCCCTGGACTTCAACAATTAATTCAAAATCAAAATTAGCCAAATCGGTTCAGCTGTTCTCGAGTTTTAGCGAGACTGAGGAACAGCAATTGATTTTATTCACCGGTATCGCTGGACGTAAAGCCGAGGGTAGCCGGTAAACTTATGCTTGTAGCATTTGACCTCGCCACAAGACAGCAACGCACCAACACCTTTGGTGTCTATAGGCAATGGTTGACTCTTTGCATCATCACCCATTTGCTTGTTTGTTATCTTATGACATGAAAAAAAACCATCCCTAAACTTCCCGTTAAATTTAGGTACGAATGTTTTAAGCTTAAGGGAGGAAAACTTGTATCTAAGCATAGTTTTTTTTCAGGCCAAAAATTTCAAGTTTGTTAAAAATAAAAGTATTTTTATTTTTGAAAAATTGTATATTTTTAAGTCCATGATCGATTTTGATCTTTCGAATGGCATTTAACGCAATTTTTATGCTCCAAATTGGTGTTTTAGCTACAAAATAAGTTTGTTGAAAAAATAAAAAAATAATCAAATTTTTTCAAAGATTCGTCATCGATAAATCCCGAAAGGACCAACTTTTTCCGAACAACCAACCAACAAAATTTTATTAGGTAAGGTATTTGACGCATTTTTTTAATAGATGAGCTGATTAGATTTTAAATCAATCGATAGGTGTATAGTCTGAAAGTAATTTTAAAAATATTAGGTATTTTTATATTCAATACTTGGAAAGCTGTAGCTTTTGAATACTTGATTAGATTTTGAGATTTGAAACGCCATTTAATGCAGATTTTACTAACTTATTTTTTTTTCAAAAAATCTCTAAATATCCTGGGCCAAATTGGTTCAAATTTTCAGGAAGACTAAGTTTGACGGGACCCAATCGAATGCCGTCAAATATGTTTTGATCAGACAAGCCTTCCAAAAGTTATTAGATGTTTACATACACACATAGAGACAGAATTACTAACGTAATCATAAAAATAGTTGGAAAGGTTTCCTTGGTCCCGGTTAAACCGGTCAAGTGTGATTCGAACTCACAGGTGTAGGGCTCCGTATTACCGAGCTATATTAACCGAGGTAACTGGTTCGGGATCTAATTTTTATTTTTTTATTATTTCTTTTAATAGCCGCATCCTGTAAAAAAATGTCTAATCACCTATGTATAGTTTTAATTAGTCCTTGTATATACTTAAATAATATATTTTAGTTTTACTTATTTTATGAGTTGATTACTGTCTATGTATTAATATGTGAAGGAATAACTTTGGACCTCCTTTTTATGAAATTTGGTACAGTTCAGGTTTACATTGTGGAAGACTTGAGAAACCCAATATTTTTAAATAATATACACTTGAACTACATAATATTAATAAAAATAAACCTAACAAACAATAAATTAATGTGATATACTATATAGACAAACAATAGTAAAATTTACATGTCCTTACATGATAGTATACGGTCATGTTGACTTTACTATTGGTTGTCCGATGAGGTAATCTCGAATAAATTGTACGGCATGAAGATGTATTATATCTGGAGGTAGCATTTCTATCCTACTTGAAACACAACTTTAAATACTGCTGTCATCTTCTGAGGTCTCATCACCTCTTTCTAACACAGCTGTATAAAAAGAGACGGCAAGACCTCATAGAATGAAATATAACGTAGGTATTTGTTTCAAGTGATTACCACGAGTGCTAGCTTCACCTGTACCTAATATTTCATGATTGTAGGTAATAGTTCCATGTATTTTCTTCACACCTATAAGAGAGATATAGTTTAGTCTATGGTCGAATTTTGGCCACAAGCGATCGTTACTAATAATAAATCAGTCAAATTTTAATATTAATCTATACATTTTATTGCGTACTTAATTATTTAATTTAAATTCTGTTATCTTATATTTTCAATGCGGCGTTCAGCGACGATCTTAGAAACTTTAATATTAGTTTTTTTTATTTGCTTGATATTGTTCTTTGTTATTTAATGTATTTAAAAACGTGATATATAATGCAATTTCTTATTAAGCGATACCCTTTTCGTTTCTACGCCGTAGAGTTACAAACCTAAAATATGTGAAATATTGCTTGCTACAGTTGAATCTAAATTAGATTTGTGGTGTGGTGTAACCGCAGGTAGCAATCAAATATGTGGTTCTTTCGGATCTAGGATGCGAAGCGCGGTACTTGTTATAACTTACTTTGGAGGCAGTTTTGAAAATTGTGCTCTTATTCAATGTGGTTTATCGGTAAGCCAGGCATGAGCTGTAGGTTTCGAATTTGATAGATCGAAATAACCTATTATTCAAGTTGTTCCAAATACTACATACAAATACTACGTGTTAACTTCAAATATTTCTTTGGTCAATATCTGTGCTCTTTTAGATTTTTTATGGTTCCTGAATAATTTAAATGCAGTAAAACTGCTGTCTGTAACTGTCGACTTTCGTGTACTCTGAAACCATGTATATAATCTTCACCAAATTAAAATAGGACCACACAAGATGTAGGTATTACTCCAACAAAAATCGGTTAATAAACGACTGGCTTCAGAAGTAACAAACAAACAGATTCAGTAGAATTGATCATTCGTTTTGGGAAGTTGATTGAAAAAGGAATCGTGTTTTTATACCTCCGCTATCTTTTTATCACAGGATTCTTATACACAGGTTATTTCTCAAACGGAAACAGATACAATTTTTGCAGAATGCGTTTTAATGGCTTCTATCGCAATAATAGGAAAAAGTAAAAACTTTCAGGTATATAAGAAACCTTTTTAGTATTGAAAAAAAAATTTAGGGCCGAACTCACTGGGATGCCATGGTGACGTCGCCAGCCATCGTGTCCAAACAGTTTATATTGAAATATTTGGCGGCAAACTCTCTAAGCGATGTAGCCAATTCGTGAATTTCGATATAAATTGTTAAAAAACCTTTAAAATGAGATGTTTTTTTGTCTCTCTTCTAGTGTTAGATGTTACGAACTGTAAGAGGTTTACACTTTTAATTTGATTTTGTTCGATGGGACGGAATCGTACATAATATGCGAGTTCAGCTTGCACTTGACCGTTTAATTATGTAATTAATTCTGTTATAGCAAATTTAACTTTAACAAGAAGCTTGCATCTTTGCTTGCGATGAATTTTATTTTTAGCATCATTTCGGGTCACACGTAAAAATCTTGACCACCTTTTTGATGGAGTGGTTAGCGATACTGACCACGCAATCCATGGGGTTCGGGTACGATTTCCGATTGACCGAATATTAAAAATGTGATGAGCATAGTTGTTTGTATTTCCTGGTTTGGGTGTTTATTAAATACTAGCTGACCAAGCAAATGTTCTTTTGCTAAATATATTTATATCAGTATTTCTCTACTATATAATGGATGTTATTATACATATAAACCTTCTTCTTGAATCACTTTATCTGCTTTATAAAAAACTGCGTCAAAATCCGTTGCGTAGTTTTAAAGATCTAAACGCACATAGTGACAGACAGCGGAAAGCTACTTTGTTTTGTACTATGTGACACTATTTAAGTATTGACTAGCACCCACATCTCAAGTAATTACTTTGCAGCTTACTATGCAAATCAGTGTAATTTGACCAAGGTGTTTATATAGTTATTTTTATTGCAAGCATACAAACAAGACAGCAGCAAAAAACAGTCAACGCGGCTCATGGACATTTGTAACACAAAAAGTTACATAAGTACAAATGTGATGACAGCTTCTAAAATTTTTGCTGACCCTCCATTTAAGCATTTCAATATCGCTACTGAGACGTATGTTTACTTAATTTTAAAACGGGTTTACTGCTAAATATTAATTGATGGCTCTGCTTGGTTCTGGTTGATTTGAATCTGTTTGCAATCACAGATTTTACATTTTACAAACACAGTTGAACCGAAGTCACGATGGCATAATTTTAAAATTAGATTTTTGATCTCCTTACCACCTCTAGATCTTGATAACATCTACGTCTTGACAACCTCCGTCGATTTGGCTTGATCTCAAAAATAAAGATGTATCCATACTAATATTATAAATGCGAAAGTCTGTCTGTCTGTCTGTTAAGCATTCATTGCTAAACCGCTGGACCGATTTTCCTGAAATTTGGCACGGAAGTAGTTGAAGAGCCGGAGTCAAACATAGGCTATTTTTTTTTTTAAATCAACCCTCAAAGGGTTGAAATAGGGGATAAAATTTGTATGAAAAGCTATCTTGACGACATGCTAATCTACTCGCGGGTGCCGCTGCGCGGGTCAGCTAGTTTACAACAAATGTTGCAACAAATAATGTATTTATTGACAGATGAATATTTAGAGATACTTTAAGAAATTTGTAATGACGCAAAGAGTATACAATACTACGTATGACGGTTCAACAGATTCCCTATCCCTGTTGTCATAACTTGAGTGCTTGCTCTGTCCTGTTCCAATATTCATGGGTGTAGTATCTCCAAATTATTATTTGGAGTTTTGGATAATTAATATATAGAATGAAGCAAAGATATGTTTATATAATATGCATTACAAATAAATTATTAAAAAATATATTACACACTATCATGTGTATGAGAAATGTCAGTGTAACATACTAGTATATCCTTTGTTCATGGTTGTAGTCGTTATTTCCATGAACCTGTATTATATCTGGAGGCGCACTTCTAATTCCTACTTGAAACATGACATTAAATATTGCTGTCATCTTCTGAGGTCTCGCCCACTCTCTAACACAGCTGTATAAAAAGAGATGGGGAGACCTCATAGACAAGGATATAACATTAATATTTGTTTCGAATGATTAATACGAGTGCTAGCGCCACTTATTCCCTAATACTTCATGGTTACTTCATAGTCTGCTGTCAAACTTAGAAGATATTTTACTGTTTAATCTATGGTCAAACTAAGTCTGCGTTTATCCCATTACTTATAGATTAATATAATATAAATCTTTATTAGAATTAATAGAGTTAAAATTTGTATGAAGAAGACAAAAGATAATATTTTTATGTAATGTGCATCACAAATTATTTGAGAAATATTACACACACTTTCATTTGTGTGAGAAACGTGAAACATACAAGTATATCCTACTTTGTTTATGGTTGTAGTCTGTTATTCCATGGTCTGTTGTCAAACTTGGAGAAGATTTTACTGTTTAGTCTATGCTTAAACCAAGGAAGTTACATTCTACCCGGAATATTCACACGTGCTTCAAAATCGTTCCGAAGAGTACCACGACATGGGTGTAGTGTGTCTTTTTCTACTAAATAAAGCGCCAATCGCCATATATAAGTGCGGCCATGCGTAGTTTACAAATTACTGCTAAGTAATTCTACTAATTTGAGAAAAAGTTTTTGCATTGCATAAGTAATTATGTAATAATTAAAATAAGCACATTTTAGAACTCATTGTGTTAATTACAATAAATTTCATGCTAATGTATTTATACACGTGTTTGAATAAAAGGGATTTAACGATTACCGAATATGTAAAAATCTACCATCAGATAGTTTTATTTACACTGGCAATTGCAAGAAAGGGACAACATCCACTCTTGTCGTCTTGCTCAGAAAGTTTTTTCCCTCTGTTAAGAAGAAACAAATGTCAACTTTATAAGTAACGAAATAAAGTACATTTTTATTTCTCAAATATTGCTTCGTAGTAATTCCAGTTATCGTATATAAGTTCCTTGGCTTAAACTAAGTATGACTTTATCCCATAACATAGATAATAATAATAGAATACAATGAAGTTTCGACCAGAAGACAATCAATTACTCATTTAAATATCCATGGGCGGCAGTGACTATGACTAGGTCAATAAAACTATTGATGCAATAAAAATACGAGATCAAAATATTTTATAAAACATGTATTTTTTTTATATAGAAGAGGGGGCAAACGGACAGGAGACTCACCTGATGTTAAGTGATTACCGCCACCCATAGAAAACTACACTTACAGGGGTGGGTTTTTTTAAATGTTTTTTTAAATGGGGTTTTTTCTCGAAAACCAAAAATTTCAGTAACAGCTCGGACTCTGACGGGTGGTGTATTGCCACTTCCGTGCCTCGGATGAACACGTAATGAGTTATCGCTAGAAATAGTTGATAATCGTTATCAAGTCAGTAAAATGAGGCGATGGGGACATCACTCATCCCGCCAACCGGCAAACCGGTGAATAGTGGTAAACCGGAAAGTCTATAGACATACTTAAGTAAAATAAATATAGAATTGGTTAAATAGTTTCAGAATAAAAAACAAAATCCAAAAAATCTTTAACATTTTTTTAAATATGTTAACAATTCAACGGTAAAGATGATTATCTTGGATATTGCTAGCAATTTCTGGTTCCCAACGATCACCATTACTGAGAAGTTTTTCTTTATTCATGATCAGTTCTTCGCGTGTTTCCGTCGAATATTCGAAGTTAGGACCTTCTACAATGGCATCAACAGGACATGCTTCTTGACAATACCCACAAAAAATACACTTATTTAAATCAATATCGTATCGAGTAGCTTTACGTGAGCCATCCTTCCTTTCCTCGGCCTCAATAGTTATAGCCAAAGCTGGGCAAAAAGCTTCACATAGTTTGCAGGCGATACATCTTTCCTCGCCAGTAGGGTATCTTCGAAGAGCATGTTCTCCTCGAAATCGCGGAGATAGAGGCCCTTTTTCAAATGGATAGTTTATTGTTGCTGGTTCTTTAAATATGTGTGCTAGAGTCACAGCAAAACCTGTAAATAAACATCAATCTGTAAATATAATAAGCTAATAGAGTAGATAAAATGGTTAATTGATAGAATCTTCTTCCTCAGCCTATTTCTTGGCGATATTTTATTCAAAATTCACCTCTATTCTTTTTACAACAAATATAATTATAATGTTAACTTTATATTATGCACTGAATCACAAAAATTTTAAAATTATTTTAACTTTCTTGTTCGACAGTGCAAGTGTATTTTACAAGCCGTTTCCCATGGCATGATCCACGTAAGCCCCGACCTCGCAGAAAAATTGGGTTAAAATATCTTTAAGTCTTTGTCACTCAAGAATAAAGTAACTTTCTATTGGTGAAAGATTGCAAAAACGGTTTTTAGTTTCAGAGAATATTTCCTACACACTTACAAACCTTACTTCTTTTAAATATTAGTATAAATTTAGCACTGTTATATATTATTTATATTTATTAGAGTATACTACTGGTAAGTAGTTGGCTATTTAGTATAGATTGCATTGACATGTATTAATTTATTATTTATAATATTTATCATATTAAGATAATTTGGAAAGGGAAAACTATCGTGTATAGACACCAATAATGATAATGGTGCTTTGATATCCTGGTGGCAGGATCTTAACAGCACTTGCATAAGTTTCCCGACAACCTTACCCTCCAAACCGCTACACGACAGTGAAAACCTCTACCACCCAGCATCCACGATGATAGTGACTCGCACAGCCAATCATTCGCCTCTTACGGTACGGAAAGATAGTATATTCTTCAAAGGGGGGCTGAGACCAATATGGGAAGTAATAGAATAAAAATGGAATTTCACTCAACGCCAACGATGAGAAGTGTATAAATACATTATTTTTTGATGGTGTGTAGAGAAGATAAAGGACCAGTCTGTAGAGAAGATAAAGGAGTATTCTGAGAAACTGTAACGGTTAATTCATATTCATAAATATCAAGATCAGATTCACATCAATATTCAATGTTTCTTCCTATCTTTACGTCTAGAAATCGAAATCGTAAGATTTTAAAAATACAATGCCCCGCAATGTTCTCCGTAAAATACTAAATTTGCTGCATTCCGCATCCAATTACGTAAAAATATACTTTGTAAAAATATCGCTTCACTCGTAACTTCGAAAACTATCTTGACGACATGCTAATCTACTCGCGGGTGCCGCTGCGCGGGTCAGCTAGTTTACAACAAATGTTGCAACAAATAATGTATTTATTGACAGATGAATATTTAGAGATACTTTAAGAAATTTGTAATGACGCAAAGAGTATACAATACTACGTATGACGGTTCAACAGATTCCCTATCCCTGTTGTCATAACTTGAGTGCTTGCTCTGTCCTGTTCCAATATTCATGGGTGTAGTATCTCCAAATTATTATTTGGAGTTTTGGATAATTAATATATAGAATGAAGCAAAGATATGTTTATATAATATGCATTACAAATAAATTATTAAAAAATATATTACACACTATCATGTGTATGAGAAATGTCAGTGTAACATACTAGTATATCCTTTGTTCATGGTTGTAGTCGTTATTTCCATGAACCTGTATTATATCTGGAGGCGCACTTCTAATTCCTACTTGAAACATGACATTAAATATTGCTGTCATCTTCTGAGGTCTCGCCCACTCTCTAACACAGCTGTATAAAAAGAGATGGGGAGACCTCATAGACAAGGATATAACATTAATATTTGTTTCGAATGATTAATACGAGTGCTAGCGCCACCTATTCCCTAATACTTCATGGTTACTTCATAGTCTGCTGTCAAACTTAGAAGATATTTTACTGTTTAATCTATGGTCAAACTAAGTCTGCGTTTATCCCATTACTTATAGATTAATATAATATAAATCTTTATTAGAATTAATAGAGTTAAAATTTGTATGAAGAAGACAAAAGATAATATTTTTATGTAATGTGCATCACAAATTATTTGAGAAATATTACACACACTTTCATTTGTGTGAGAAACGTGAAACATACAAGTATATCCTACTTTGTTTATGGTTGTAGTCTGTTATTCCATGGTCTGTTGTCAAACTTGGAGAAGATTTTACTGTTTAGTCTATGCTTAAACCAAGGAAGTTACATTCTACCCGGAATATTCACACGTGCTTCAAAATCGTTCCGAAGAGTACCACGACATGGGTGTAGTGTGTCTTTTTCTACTAAATAAAGCGCCAATCGCCATATATAAGTGCGGCCATGCGTAGTTTACAAATTACTGCTAAGTAATTCTACTAATTTGAGAAAAAGTTTTTGCATTGCATAAGTAATTATGTAATAATTAAAATAAGCACATTTTAGAACTCATTGTGTTAATTACAATAAATTTCATGCTAATGTATTTATACACGTGTTTGAATAAAAGGGATTTAACGATTACCGAATATGTAAAAATCTACCATCAGATAGTTTTATTTACACTGGCAATTGCAAGAAAGGGACAACATCCACTCTTGTCGTCTTGCTCAGAAAGTTTTTTCCCTCTGTTAAGAAGAAACAAATGTCAACTTTATAAGTAACGAAATAAAGTACATTTTTATTTCTCAAATATTGCTTCGTAGTAATTCCAGTTATCGTATATAAGTTCCTTGGCTTAAACTAAGTATGACTTTATCCCATAACATAGATAATAATAATAGAATACAATGAAGTTTCGACCAGAAGACAATCAATTACTCATTTAAATATCCATGGGCGGCAGTGACTATGACTAGGTCAATAAAACTATTGATGCAATAAAAATACGAGATCAAAATATTTTATAAAACATGTATTTTTTTTATATAGAAGAGGGGGCAAACGGACAGGAGACTCACCTGATGTTAAGTGATTACCGCCACCCATAGAAAACTACACTTACAGGGGTGGGTTTTTTTAAATGTTTTTTTAAATGGGGTTTTTTCTCGAAAACCAAAAATTTCAGTAACAGCTCGGACTCTGACGGGTGGTGTATTGCCACTTCCGTGCCTCGGATGAACACGTAATGAGTTATCGCTAGAAATAGTTGATAATCGTTATCAAGTCAGTAAAATGAGGCGATGGGGACATCACTCATCCCGCCAACCGGCAAACCGGTGAATAGTGGTAAACCGGAAAGTCTATAGACATACTTAAGTAAAATAAATATAGAATTGGTTAAATAGTTTCAGAATAAAAAACAAAATCCAAAAAATCTTTAACATTTTTTTAAATATGTTAACAATTCAACGGTAAAGATGATTATCTTGGATATTGCTAGCAATTTCTGGTTCCCAACGATCACCATTACTGAGAAGTTTTTCTTTATTCATGATCAGTTCTTCGCGTGTTTCCGTCGAATATTCGAAGTTAGGACCTTCTACAATGGCATCAACAGGACATGCTTCTTGACAATACCCACAAAAAATACACTTATTTAAATCAATATCGTATCGAGTAGCTTTACGTGAGCCATCCTTCCTTTCCTCGGCCTCAATAGTTATAGCCAAAGCTGGGCAAAAAGCTTCACATAGTTTGCAGGCGATACATCTTTCCTCGCCAGTAGGGTATCTTCGAAGAGCATGTTCTCCTCGAAATCGCGGAGATAGAGGCCCTTTTTCAAATGGATAGTTTATTGTTGCTGGTTCTTTAAATATGTGTGCTAGAGTCACAGCAAAACCTGTAAATAAACATCAATCTGTAAATATAATAAGCTAATAGAGTAGATAAAATGGTTAATTGATAGAATCTTCTTCCTCAGCCTATTTCTTGGCGATATTTTATTCAAAATTCACCTCTATTCTTTTTACAACAAATATAATTATAATGTTAACTTTATATTATGCACTGAATCACAAAAATTTTAAAATTATTTTAACTTTCTTGTTCGACAGTGCAAGTGTATTTTACAAGCCGTTTCCCATGGCATGATCCACGTAAGCCCCGACCTCGCAGAAAAATTGGGTTAAAATATCTTTAAGTCTTTGTCACTCAAGAATAAAGTAACTTTCTATTGGTGAAAGATTGCAAAAACGGTTTTTAGTTTCAGAGAATATTTCCTACACACTTACAAACCTTACTTCTTTTAAATATTAGTATAAATTTAGCACTGTTATATATTATTTATATTTATTAGAGTATACTACTGGTAAGTAGTTGGCTATTTAGTATAGATTGCATTGACATGTATTAATTTATTATTTATAATATTTATCATATTAAGATAATTTGGAAAGGGAAAACTATCGTGTATAGACACCAATAATGATAATGGTGCTTTGATATCCTGGTGGCAGGATCTTAACAGCACTTGCATAAGTTTCCCGACAACCTTACCCTCCAAACCGCTACACGACAGTGAAAACCTCTACCACCCAGCATCCACGATGATAGTGACTCGCACAGCCAATCATTCGCCTCTTACGGTACGGAAAGATAGTATATTCTTCAAAGGGGGGCTGAGACCAATATGGGAAGTAATAGAATAAAAATGGAATTTCACTCAACGCCAACGATGAGAAGTGTATAAATACATTATTTTTTGATGGTGTGTAGAGAAGATAAAGGACCAGTCTGTAGAGAAGATAAAGGAGTATTCTGAGAAACTGTAACGGTTAATTCATATTCATAAATATCAAGATCAGATTCACATCAATATTCAATGTTTCTTCCTATCTTTACGTCTAGAAATCGAAATCGTAAGATTTTAAAAATACAATGCCCCGCAATGTTCTCCGTAAAATACTAAATTTGCTGCATTCCGCATCCAATTACGTAAAAATATACTTTGTAAAAATATCGCTTCACTCGTAACTTCGAAAACGCACCCACAATAGGCCAACGGAAGTCCCATGATGTGACAGGTGGCCGATCTATCGACAAATTGAGCGAATTTCCAATATCGGATAAGTAATGTTTCCCAGAAAAACTGAGATAGAAGAATTGAAGAGTAATGTTTTCCAGAAAACTGAAAAGCTTATTTTGTTAATTATTTTGTTATTATTGTCTTACTAGCTGTTGCCCGCGACTTCGTTCGCGCGGACTTCGTTTGCTCCGCACAGCTGCTTCCCCGTAGGTGATAGTGTGATAATATGTAGCCTATAATATGTTGACCCAACCTGTTAGTTATATTCATGCAAAATTTGAAGTAAATCCATGCAGTACTTTTTGAGTTTACCCCGGACATACATTGACTTTCCTACAATTTTATTATATGTATAGATTGCTATGTATAAGATTAGATCGTAAAATATGTTTCATACTGCTAGTAAAAGCTAGTTTTTTTTAAATATTTTATCTGGCGACAAAAAGCTATAATCTCACATTTTTCAACCTAAAACTTCCTTCCCCCATAACTGCCTTCCCGCCAATAATTCACTACAAATAATTTATGCAGACCGTTTAACGGGTCACTTAGTCTTCACATACTTTGTTCACACTCACAATTTTGCTTTCGTATGTTTATGACAACAAAACTCATAAAATAACCAAAAGATTTATATAATCTTTGCTTAAAACGTGGCTAACAGGAGAGTATTTTATATATTTTTAAGGGTTCCAAACACTTATAATTTCGCCATATTCGTCTGTCTGTCCGTCCTTAGCTTAGAATACGCCAACTGCGTTCTGCCAGGCAGGTCCTAAAAGGCGACCGATTGACTACGGTTACTGAAATCGTAGCTCCTAGGTGATAGAGTTCTACATTGTACCGCCTGGGTCTGGTACCACCGCTTAATCTATTCCTGCCGCAATAGCATCAGTGCTTGTCGCTGTCGTGTTCCGTCTTGTAGGGTAAGGTTTACCGGCTAAACTTATGCATGTGGCATTAAACCTCGCCTCAAGATAGCAACGCACCATTTACATCTTTGGTGTCTATAGGCGATGGTTGACTCCATCAGGAGACCCATCTGCTTGTTTGCTATCTTATGATAGATAAAAAAACCAGTGTAAAATAAAATCTTGATAAATATTTTTATGGTTAAACGGGAATGTTCAATTTTTTTTTCTCGCGTACTCCATGTTGTAGGGTATTATTGGTTAAGTTTTTAAAAAATGTTGCTTTTTTTAATAGTGTATGTTAAAAAAATGTTATTTATTATCTACATGTGAAAACCTTTAACTAATTTGTAATACTACACTGTTAACTATAGAGGGCGGTTTTCTATACTAAAATAAAATAAAGTAAAATATTTTTTTTTTTTAATTTAAAAGTTGTGAAATTATAAGCTTGAAGTCCAGTTTTTGTTACAGTCAAGTGTCCACCCCGTCCCCCTCCAAAAAACGTTTTAAATACAGTTCCAAAAATCAAAATCAATTTAGCGGGAAGTTTTACATATTTTGCGTTCTTTCTCTTTAAAATCGCCTACTTTAGTGTAGGCTCATGATTATGATAGAAAGACTCATGAAGGAAAACTATGGCAGAAAATTCTTACACTCTATTCCACCTGGCCCCCATCCGCCAATCCGTACCAGATGTCGGATAAGTAACTTCGTTCCAAAACATTTCATTATGTATCTTCACGCCCGTATCCCCGAAAGTATAGGCAGAGGTACAACAAGTTCACCCACCATTAGCCGAAGATACTTGGTCCCACAATGTGATAGGTGGCAAGCCTATCGCCAACCGGGCACTTTCCAATCCCGAGCAATGATGTTTTTATCAGAAAACTGAAAAAAAAAAATTTTTTTGAATTGCTCGATCCAGGAATCGAACCCGGGACCTCATATGATCAACTCCGACACCGGACCACTAGACCACAGAGGCGATATGAATGACAAAATGAACACTCCATTAGGAGAGGGCGTGTGGATTGTGTGAACACCTTCTAAATTAAATTATAACTGTTATAGCCATTAAAGCTCTCAAATAAGTGTGCAATTAATTTTTCAATTTATAAAATTAAACATACAAGATAACACACTTTATGTGTGTTCACCTAGTTCTCACAGAGGACCACCCAAACCTGTGAATATTTTAGTATACACATAAAGATTTATATTATAGCTGTTGTCTGCAACTTCGTCCGCGCGGACTTCGTTTACGTCGCACAGCTCCTCCCCCGTATGTGATAGCGTGAGTGTTGTTGGTAATATTCATGCAAAATTTGAAGTAAATCCATGCAGTACTTTTTGAGTTTACCCCAGACATACATACAGACAAACAGAAAAATAGACAAAAATTCTAAAAACTATATTTTTGACTTCGATATCGATTGTGGATCACGCCCCAAGTATTCTTTTAAAAAAATATTCAATGTACAGTTTTGACTTTCCTACGATTTTATTAAATGTATAGATTTTTAGTAAAACTTGTTATAATTTTTTTTTTTTATATCATAAGATAGCAAACAAGCAGACGGGTCTCCTGATGGAAAGAGTCAACCGTCGCCTATAGACACCAAAGGTGTTAATGGTGCGTTGCTATCTTGTGGCGAGGTCTAATGCCACATGCATAAGTCTACCGGCTACCTTATCCTCCAAACCGGAACACGACAGTGACAAGCACTGACGCTATTGCGGCAGGAATAGGTAAGGCGGTGGTACCAGACCCGGGCGAGACAATGCAGAACTCTACCACCTAGTAGCCACGATGTTAGTGACTTGCATAGCCAATCAGTCGCCTTTTACGACATGCCTGGCAGAACGGCAGTTGGTCTATTCTTCAAAGGAGCCCGGAACCAACACGGGGACATCCCAGTAAATATTTTTAGATATCCCAGTAAATATTTTAAAACTTTATAAAAAACATTCTGTGCTCACTTAATTACCAATTGTTTTTAAATCCGATTTTTTTAAACAATATATGTTTTAAAAAAATCGGATTTTTTTTCATCTAGATCAATTGAAACATAGATGAAAGTGTTACAAAACCTTTTTTTATTTTAGTAAAAACTTACTACTTTACTTATTATAACTTAAATATATTACTTATATACTTATAACTTATTACCTACTTTTCTTTTATTTTTTGTGTATTTTAAGTAATAATTTTACGTCAGATGATGATGATAAGATGCATGGCACTCGGTTCTGAGAACCGAGTACTATAGATCACGATTTATTTATAAATGTTAAAACTATTTAATATTTAATTTTAACGCATAAAAACTTACCTAATAAGGTTTCTACTTAATTCAAAAACTACTTACTCTATTATTTATAAATACGTCAACTTTTATGTCTTGAGTTAACTAGTTTACATTATTAAATATAATACTTTTAGACAATGACGAATATTGATGTGTCTGCTTACAACCTCACCGCTAAACCTTACACTGTCTTTTGTTTCTTTTGTCTATGTTTATCACTGTCGTAATCCAAATTGATAAGTTTACCGGCTGACAGTAAGGTACCTTATTCTCGGCCGGTAAGCAGGTCGCATTCCAACTCCGCAACATGAATAGCAAAGCGCTATTTACATTATTGATGTCTATATGTAATGATTATCCCTTTTCATCAGAGAGCCATCTGCTTGTTTGCTACCCTAAGAAACGAAATAATAAATTATTAAAATTTTATAACTAATTCAATAAAAAAATTATTTACATTTAAATTTAGTTTTTCATTGTTCCGAGAAAACCACGGAGAACGCGAATTTCACCTGATTTCCAATATCTAACTTATGTTTGCCCTCAACATGCACATCAAGGATGTACACAGCTTCCACATGAATGCGTTAAGGAAATCCAGACGCGCTTCAATGAATATCCCGGTGCACCGTACAAGCATTATGCTTTTTAAACAAACTTCATTTCACTGACACAGTGAATAATGGCAATAAACTCATCACGTTTCTAAAAATTCAAAGAATATTTTTATATCAAACAGCAAATAAGCAAGATGGCTCTCCTCCAGGTGGAGAGAAACTGCCACCGCCTATAATTTACTATGTTGAAGGTGCTTTGCTATCCGTGTGGCGAGATGATAATGCAACTTATATAAGTTTATTGGCTACCTTACCCTTATGCTTTGCGACAGGAACAGGTAAGGCTATGGTATCGAACTTGAGCGAGTCGTTGTAACGCGTAGTGGTCACGACGGTAAGACACGTATAGCTAATTATAAATTCTCACCTTTTATAAATTACTTACTTAAAGATTTACTTCAAAGGAAACCTGAAACAACCCAACATATCCAAGTAGTACACAACACAGTAGTAACCAAATAATATAGAACAGATACACTCACAGAGCTTAGAGAACGATCATCTTGATCTACAATCGATATCGAAACCAAAAATATAGTTTTTAGAATTTTTGTCTGTCTTATTTTTAGATTTTAGATTTACTTCAAATTTTGCATGAATATTACTAACAAGTCGGGTCAACATATAGGCTACATATTATCACGCTATCACCTACGGGGGAGAAGCAGTGCGGAGTATACGACGTCCTCGCGTACGAATTCGCAGGCAACAGCTAGTTCACTGATAAAGAAACTGATAAGAACGTAAATTTTATAAAGGAATTCACATCGTTCATACCCATGAAGTCAATAGATTTCCGTCATCTACTAGGTCTATGGATGTGCAGTGACCCTCGTTAGTACCTTGTTTAATCCTTCGGCACTTGTAATCCGATATTCTTACAACATATACATATATAATATAACTAGCTGTTTCCCGCGACTTCGTTCGCGCGGACTTCGTTTACTCCGCACAACTCCTCCCCCGTAAGTGATATTGTGATAGTATGTAGCCTATATGTTGACCCGACCTCTTAGCAATATTCATGCAAAATTTGAAGTAAATCCATGCAGTACTTTTTGAGTTTACCCCGGACATACATTGCCTTTCCTACGGTTTTAATATATATATAGATAGATTATAAATCTTCGTAATTCGTATTTGAGCAAGTATTTTACTCGATGCTTGATACTAGATATGTTTCGTAATATATCCGACAAGTTACGTATTAAAGTGGTACATTGCCACTTTGATACATAATTTGGCGGATTACAAGGATTTTTATCGATATGATACTTCATCGAAAAGATCCAAAATACAGAAGTGTGTGGCTGCTCGAATACCCAATAAATTCGATAGTTCGACACCGCTTTGCAAAACGTTTGTCGAATTACCGGATATCCACTACACTACTATTTGAATACGTCGTGTGTAGGTTGTTTAATATAAAACTACATGTCTCACATAAATTAAAAAAGACACAGAAACTGAAAAATACCCCCGTTATGATACAAAGCGTAGAATCCACAAAGCCCATTATTTTTATCTGTTGTACTTAGTTTTAGTTACTAGTCGCCAACAGACGCTATAATTATTTAGCATATCAACATCGTTTACACGCAAGTGTGAAAATAGTTTTTACGGTCAGCAGCTTATGAACAGTTCAAATCAACAAACACGAATAAAAATTTAAAAAAAACTACACCTCATATTATAAATGCAAACGTCCATCTAACGCTAAACTTAATATATGATGAATATAGGTAAAAATATAGTTCAACTGTATTTTTTTTGTGATTCTATGTTAAACATAGGCTGTTTTTTTTTCAAAAATCAAACTCTAAGGCATGGGCGTACCCAGGTTCTGAATCAGAAACTTCAGATTCTGTCCCAGTTCCGACTGAACCCGAAACAGATTAAGATTATTTTATCTTATTATATTTTTATCGACAACAGTAGATAGTTATTAGGGAGGTAACCAAATTCCGGATGGGGGGAGCAGCTGCCCCCCCCCCTTCGCTCTTCTTCACCCCTCGGTACGCCCATGCTCTAAGGGGTTGAAACAGTGGATAAAAATTGTAAGAAATTCCTTTGTTTATATCATAAGATAGCAAGCAGATGGCTCTCCTGATAGAAAGAGACAATCACCGCCTGTAAACATCAAATATGTTAATGTGCGGTGCTGTCGTTGTGACAGTCTCAATACCACATGTATAAGTTTACCAGCTATCTTACTCTCCAAACCGGAACACGACAGAGACAAACGCTTATGTCATTTTATGCAACTAGTAGCCACGATGGTAGTGACTCGTATATCGTTCGCCTCTCACAAACTACTTTTCACGGCGAATGATTTATTCTTCAAAGGGAGCCCGGACCAACACAGGACAGAAAGTAACAATATAGTTAGTTATTAAAGTACTGATATACTTTTGGCTAACCTAAACAAGAGAGTACACAATTCTACCACTCATTAGACACAATTGTATTGGTATGTTTTCCCAATCATTCGTTTTCTAAGAACTGCCAGGCAGGATGGCAGTGGTATTCTTTAGAGAGGTCAGGCTTTATGTACAGTCAACTTGATTTCAATCGTGTTGAGGCGCCGCTGGTCCGTACCGTTGAAGGGTCATAGTAATGGAACCAGCGGGCCAGCTGCTTGTCAGGTGACGTCATAACTGTGGAGGTCGATGACGTCACACAAGGACAAGTAAGGGGAAAAGGAAGATCTTCCCATCCAGGCAAGGTGTACTGCCTGGGGACCGAAGTCCATTTGAGAAGCGTTGAAACTTGTATATAGTGTTACAAGATAAATAATTGTGATATCGCGATTCAGGATTTTATTTTGAATTTCATTATTTCCATTTGTTATTGATTTTTGTTTATTTTTTATTATTTTTCTTGTAGCGTTTGTGATTGTCTGAGCCGCTACAGTGTCAAATTAAATTGAGTTGACACTATTGCTTATTATCCGCTCACACCACCAGCCATTTTCGTATTTTTTTCTAAAAACACACGGACCGTTACGCGCACGCGTTTCTAGTCCGTTCCGATGGACCGTGGTCACAAAAATGGTTTATGAGTTATTTGGATTGAATCCGATACTGTAAAGCGTATATTTTTTAAGAGGTCTTGAGCACTGCAATACACTGGTGTTAGAATTGTTTAATTTAAATGGCTTAAGCTACAAAATAATTCAGGTGTAACACAACACTTTGAGAAAAATATGACTAATTGTTAGTCGAGGATTTTTAATTCAAAAAGTAAATCGATGACCTATGCTTTTTATATTTTTTTATATAATTGGTAAACATATACACACGGAAAAAAATAAACAACATATATTATAGTACAAAAATGTTTATTTACATAAATATTAATATCTTTTTTTTCATAATTAATACGTAATTTTTTCGTAATTTTTAAATAATTTATTTCTTTTTCAATTTTACAGCTATGTTAATTTTTTTTTTAAATATTGTTTAGGATATTTCACATTCACATCATATGATTTTTGAGGTCATAGATATCAACACTAAAATTTACGAAAATAAATAAAAATAGGTACCGTCATACCCAAACCGCTGATATAATTAAGTTGGTCATTAACGAAATATATTTAATTGATATTTACGGTTTTTTGACAAAATTATTATCTAAACTGTTAGATCTTGAACTAATCTTGATTATAAATAAAGTTTACTTGTTGATTAATACGCCAAAACACTTTTAAATTAACCTGTACCATAAAGTGCAACGAACACATAACACACAGCACGAATCAAAATGGCGAACTAAGTTCTTTTATTTTTCCCCAAGAGCGTATTTGTAAAAAGAATGCCAATTGGATGTTATTCTATACAATGTTTCGTTCGAAAACGATAAAATACCATAGAGTATTGTATTAAAACTGGTAAATAGTGAAAATGTTTTTTTGTATGAAGTTAGCGTTGGTTCTTATAGAGACCATAGTGTATTCACGGCATTTTCTCAGAGGTCTCATTAGTTACCAAAGTGATGTGAGCAATTATATGATGCTAAGTATACAAACAAACAGCGTGAGCGACGCTCATAAAGTCCTTTACGGTCTGACCACAGCCATAGAATAATAACGCACTTTTCTCTAAGACCACAGCTACCTGCGGCGCGAACTGCGACACGACTCGCGATGCGGCGAGCGACGAGCAATATAAACAAATGCAGAAAACTGTGTGAAGAATGACACAGCACGCGGGTTGCGACGCGGAAAGAATCGAGCAACGCGCGACTGTAATATGCAGTGTAATATGCGAATAAAAAAAATCAAAAAAAATGTAATAATAAAAAATATATATGTATTGGCCAAGTATCCAAACAATTTTTATTGAATTTTGCGAATTGGCTACGTCGCTAAGTGAGTTAGGCGCCATATATTTCAATATAAACTGTTTGAACATGGAGGCTGGTGACGTGGCCATGGCGTCCCGGTGAGCGGATCCTTAGACTAACTAATATCGACGAGGCTACAGCTCAGATCGGCACGTCTGGCGAAATTTGGGGACGCGTTGGAGATTGCATTACCAAACCAAAATACTTTGTTTTTTCGCGTGTAGAATTTGAAATCAATATGGAGATTGAACAATTTTAAGAATTCTAAATAGGTACGTCGCGCTGACGCCACCTCAGTCGCAACTAGTCGAGCTGTGGCATACCTAGAAAATCGCGCTACCCACCGTGCCGCTTTTCGCGTCGCAGTTCGCAGCTGCGGGTAGCTACAGCCATGTTGATACGTTGCATGTGTTATTCCCTATCACTGTATTTTAAATCTTACAACTTTGTACGGACCTTTTGAGTTTTGCTACTGTATAAAACACTTTGGAGAAAATTTTATTCTTGTGCACAATTAAGCTTTTTTTTTATATTTACGAACCGTTATAATAATTAATAATATAATTAATATTAATACAAATTATGTATTACAACAAAACTCACTTGTACTTGCAGTTCACGTATATTTTTAATTTTTTACTATTCACATCCAACCGGTTTCGCTTATTAAAGCATCATCAGGGATGTTTTACACATATTTTATAATATCTTGACATATTTTTTACATTTCAAGCTATATTATTACTACTCTTTATAGGTGGGTATTAGACAAATATTTCAATTTGACACAAACGTCTGGCTGTCTGGGTTACCAACATGATATTTTTTCCCCAAAAAGCGGAGGTTAGGATTAGATACATCTCCTATTTCAAGATAAATTTAGTTAAATGTCAAGCTAAAGTTAAAAATAATGTCATAATATATATATATATATATATAATATCGCCATGTTGGTCCCGGCCTCCTTTTTAGAATAGGCCAACTGCCGTTCTGCCAGGCAGGTCGTAAAAGGCGACCGATTGGCTATCGAGTCACTACCATCGTGGCTACTAGGTGGTAGAGTTCTGCATTGTCTCGCCCGGGTCTGGTACCACCGCCTTACCTATTCCTGCCGCAATAGCGTCAGTGCTTGTCGCTGTCGTGTTCCGGTTTGGAGGGTAAGGTAGCCGGTAAACTTATGCATGTGGCATTAGATCTCGCCACAAGATAGCAACGCACCATTAACATCTTTGGTGTCTATAGGCGATGGTTGACTCTTTCCATCAGGAGACCCATCTGCTTGTTTGCTATCTTATGATATAAAAAAAAAAACTTAGAAAACTGGAAGTGTATTTTCGGTTTTCTGAGAAACACAAAGTTGCCTGGGATTGGAAAGTGCCCGGTTGGCGATAGGCTTGCCACCTATCCCATTGTGTGACCAAGTGTCTTTGGCTAATCGTGGGTGCACTTGTTGTACCTCTGCCTACCCCTTCGGGGATATGGGCGTGAAGATACTTATACCCTCATCTGTTAATTGAATGAAATAACGTTTTATAGGTTGATTTCAATGTAATAAATTTATGTGTACAACCTCTACCACAAAGTCTGCTACAATTAATAATTAATTGATCAACAGGTCATTTATTTATAATTTTTACTTTCATAATATGTTATTTACATTAACCAAGCGGAAAATTTAAATATTTTACGTTATAAACTTTATTGTAACAGGCACCCATCTCTATGACATTTCCCTGCAGCTAGGAGTAGCCATACGCCACGCCATTCGTGTTCCATTAAACTGCACCTACATCAGAGCTCGTTGAATAAAATATGTAAGCGCCATGAAATTCACGGTGGTTACGACCTTTTGGTCTCGAATATATACATTATAATCTAATATACCCTGGAGCACTGTTTAATTTTTGACTTTGATTAGAGGGTTAATTATTATTTCAGCGCTGCAGCGAGTATTAAAGAAACGGAACACGATTTCTATTTTTGACCGCCCCGTTGGTCGAGTGGTTAGCGACCCTGACTACGCAATCAGTGGGGTCCGGGTTCGATTCCTGGCAGGGACAGGCATTTGTGTGATGAGCACAGACGTTTGTATTTCTGGGTTTGGGTGTTTATTAAATATATTAGAGTATTTATATATGTATTTCTATGTATTAGTATCGTTGCTTGACACCCATACTACAAGCATATAATTTGCTTACTTTGGGGTCAGATCAATTCGTGTAATTGGTCCAGTGATATTTAATTATTTATTTATTACTACTTCATAGCATAGCTTTTCTAGTAAGTAGTACATTAAACTCTCTGGTTACGCCGTATGAAAGGACTATTGCTTTCTTAAAGATACGGTAATATTAACGTTTTTTTTTTATCACAGTGTTATAAGCTTATGATATGTCTATTAGTAATGCTATTAGTATAATATCATAGGCTTACCTCGCATCAGTTCCGTCCAAAATAAAGTCTGAGCAGCTCGCTCAACAAAGTCTCCCATTTTTGTTGCTGGTGGCTTATCATTAATATAAATCCATTTGACGTCATACGGAGATCTAGGGCAATACTGGAAAGGCGGCGCTGGGGCACATTTTGGTGGTGGGCCTGAAGGGTAATTTATCTGAGGCGGTTTTGAGTCACAAGATGCTTTAGCGTAATCCCGAGCAATATTAATATTTCTTAAAAATATTCGACTGAGCCTTAAAGAAAACATCACGACATCAAATAATTTGAATGTTTGCTTGACAGATAATGTAACTGCCATTTTTTTGACAAATTTTGTGTATTGTTTAAAGAGGTGTTACTAATTTGACTTTTTTTAGTTGGCAAACATGCTGATACATCTATTTTATATAGAAAAGGGGGCAAACGGACAGGATGCTTGCCTGATGGTAAGTGACCACCGCCGCCCATGGACAACCACACTATCAGAAGATTTGCAGTTGCGTTGCCGACCTTTTAAGAAAGAGTAGGCCCTTTTCTTGAAGGTCCCTAAGTTGTATCCGCTTGAAAAAACCCCTGCCGATAATTGGTTCCACAGAGGAATAGTGCGGGGAAAAAAGCTTTTTTGAGACTAATTTTCAGCCTTGAATTCCAAGTGACCACGGAACTGAACGTTGCTCGATATGTCAACTCCAAGAATTTTAAGACTGGCTGTGGCTGTTAGGGAAGTATTTTCGAAGCGAGGAGATACGACAAAGTGAGATTACTTAGTGGAAAGAGAAAGAGAATCTCCTGATGGAAAGAGAAACCATCGCCTATAGACACGAAAGATATTAAAGGTGCGTTGCTATATGTTGCAGCAGGAATAGGTAAGGCGGTGGTGCCATATACCCCGGCGAGACGTTGCAAAACTATTGATTGTTAAATATAAATTTTACAAAAATTATACGCTATACCTGAAGATATTATCTAAGGAATGTGCTAACTTCATAATCATATAAAAATCCGAAAACAAGCTAAAA
Organism: Apodemia mormo; assembly: GCA_036924255.1. Classification (NCBI taxonomy): domain Eukaryota; kingdom Metazoa; phylum Arthropoda; class Insecta; order Lepidoptera; family Riodinidae; genus Apodemia; species Apodemia mormo. The sequence goes on from JAUPFN010000004.1 coordinate 5,588,393, forward strand.
AACCTCTAAAACAAATAATTGGTAATATTATTTCTAATCTTCCACATGATTTTTATATGGTGATATTTAATTTTAAATACAAATAAGAATGCACTAAATTTTGGTTTTCAGCTGAAGTTCAGTTTTCTTATATTTATTTATCCGAAAATTAACACGTTTCCTAGCGATTTCGCCCATTTCTTATAGAATTGACGCGCGTCTAATTACCTCGCCTTAAACTTAAATCGGGATATTCAGTCATTATTTCCTCAATTTTCATGATGTTAACTTTACTTGAAGAAGTTAGTGGCCTACCAAGAGAGGCAAATTTTCCATCACATCTCGTCCGCTTTTGAACGCTTTGTACTCATAAGCATATTTTTTGCTAAAGCTGACTTTCGTGAGTCTTCTGTAACATTATTGATAGACAATTCAAATCAGCACTGTATTTATTGAATAACAGATGCAACTCCGCAACAAAATTGCAAACCATTATGCTAATCTAACTAAAAAAAAACGAACTTGGAACTATACACAAATCATCCATTCCCGATACTTTCTAGATGTGTCAGTGAAATTGTCAATAGTCGTTAGATTATAATCTACCTAGGGAGTTTATAATTTGGTAAGGTTAGGTTAGCAGTTAAATTATAATATCACTTAGTTAGATTATAGTCTAACGGTATTAACAATTTCACTGCAACATATATACATATTATTTGATTTTATATAAATAAAAATTTTAATAGGGTTTAATTTTTAATCAAACAATTTATATCAAATCGTAGGTAACATCTATTTACATTAACTTTCAAGATAAAAGGCAAAGATGATTAAAGAGAAATTAAAATAAGCCAGTAATTACTAGTCCATTTCAAAGTATTATTTTTAATATAATTAATATAACTCAATAGCAAATACAGAATCGTTCTAAATATTTTCGTCTTTTTTCGAAATGAACTTAAGCAGAATAAAAAACTTGTTATAACTTTTGAACAGCTCAATCGATAGAAACGCAGTTGACAAGATTTGATTGAGTCTATCAAACTTAGATTTTCTGAAGAAACTGTTTTGGCCCAGATCTAATCAGCTATATATATATATATATATATATATATATATATATATATATATATATATATATATATATATATATATATATATATATATATATATATATATATATATATATATATATATATATATGTATATATATATATATAAAGGTAAGAAAATATAGAAATAAGTAAGAGTAGTTAAAAAGGTAGAACAACGCTTCGGGTCGACTAGTTATATATAATTTTTAAACTCTGAAGTTTTGAAAAAAGTTTAGTACTACAGTAGTTCCCACAGCGGCAATTTTATTTCGTTTTGTTTGCGCATCAAATGTCACGCAAATCTATACGTCACTATACAGTCCTTCTGGCGAAAATTTGTACATTTTCACAACAAACCAAACCATTACATTTATGAGATTAATAAAATTGAATAGAAAAGGCTTTCAGTTTATTTCTGAATAGAAAATCATATTACTATCGTAGACGTACCAAACCCTATTTAGGTAAAATTTAACATTCTCATTTGACGACCTCTGATGTATGTGAAGACTTCCTAATAGTTTTGAAAGTC